>JZKD02S0010687.1:83355-114951 GCA_000966675.3 Picea glauca
CTATTGGATATATTATTTGCTTTCACTTTGGTTGGTTTGTGTTGTTTTGATCTTGACCGCACAAGAGCACTGGAGCGAAGCTGGAGCAACAAAGATTAAGGAAGTGATTACGAGGTATGTCTCTTATTCTCACTTCCTATTTAATCCAATAGTTAGATCTAGGGAAAGCGATATATTCTGTTCTGTTTTGTTCTAGATCCAGGTGGATCTAGGGAGATCGGTTTGTGTCCGCACTTACGGATTTATCCTTAAACAAGGTCAGTATTGAAACTACCTTGATTGATCCTAGGGTAGACATTCCGTTTTTCTCCTCTTCCTCATTTTTCCTCCTCGATTCTTCAGCTTTGCAACCTTCCTCTGTGATTCTTTCATGTTCCTCAATAGCCTTGCAGGAAGCTTCTTCATACTACATTTTATGTTTTTTCGTGGCTTTGCAAGTAGCTTCATCCTCCACGGCTTTGTGTGCAACTTCATCCTCCACAACTTTGCAGGATTTGGCATCATCCGTGGCTTTGTGGGCCTTGACATATTCCATGGCTTTGTAGGCCGCTTCAACCTCTTTGGGTGATTTTCCCTATTGGTTATTTTGTCTTTTCCTTTCTTCTGCATCAAATATTTTTCTCAGTGCCTCCTCCTCTTTCTCCTTCTGGGATATTTTATCTACATCCATATTTTTTCAAGTGTCCATTATCATTTTCACAATTGTTCTTGGAATCAAATTTTCCTTTCTTCTTGGTCTGCCAAAAAAGAGTTGATATGGTGCATGCCCACCACGTGGGCTAACATTTCTTCGTAGGATTTCACCTCATGGAAGATTTCTTCCTCTTCTCTTTTTTCATGTTCAAAAGGGGGTACCATCAAATTTTTGTAATGGTTATGCATGGCATCCTTGGGATTGTTTCTTTTCATTGTCCTTGTACACAATATCAACTCCTTAAAGCTATGACTTCCTTCTTCACATGTGGGATGTTCGTCAAGGTGAATTTCCCTAGCTTGATTGGGAATTTGGGCTAGCTTCTCTTGTTCATTGTCTGTAGGGTAATTGTTATACCTTCTTCAACTGTTTGGTATGCTACCTCATGAGCTAAAATATTATCAAATATGTATCTAGGAAATAGATGTGGAGGATCATTAAAAATGTAGACACGAATATAGGTATACTTTTCTCCAGGTACCAATTTGCAATTTATTGCAGGGTTTCTAATGCTTTTGTCGATATTATCTACAAGGTCTGGCCAAAAAATAGCTAATACAATAGTGTTGTAAAGTAATCACAAATTTGATAAAAGTGTTCTTGATACATGCTCATCCATAGCTTGGAACAATATACATGAATTGGGGGTGATTCATGGGTCAAGTTCCAATTCATTTACGGGTTAGGGACATATGCACGAATAACATCAATGAGAAAGGCAGACATGTAAAAACATGATTTTGCACCTGTGCATGTCTCCTGGACGTTGAGGTAGATGTTGGTCGATAGAATTGATGCCTAGTTGAAAACTTCTCCCTTTCTTACCACCATGTATGCCATGGTTTTCCATTCCTGCTTAAAATGGATGTAATTTTATTCCCCATACAATGTGCAAATCATTGAGATTAGAAATTGATATGGTAGCTTGAAATATTGGGTATTGTACACCCTGTTGAGCTTAGAGACAAAGGGTGTTTCTTCATTCCACTAGTCGTGGATAATTTCTAGAGGCTTTGGCTTCTCTTTAGAGAATGTTTCCAGGAATTCCTTATTTGGATATGTCAATGGTTTTGGCAATTTGTATATTCTGTGAAATTTTTCTAGAGCGAAAGGGGCTATAGAAAATCCATTCTTGTTGAGGATAGTTTGTTCCTATGCATTCACATTTTCGTAATCCCACCTAGCCACTTCATTGTAGGGTAAGATCACATATTACGTGACGATCGTATGAATTCCACTTCTTTGTATGTTCCCATATACTCTGAGGTTTGGATCATTTTATGGAAACTCCCCATTACAAAACATAACATATATGTCTTCCCATGTGCAACAACCTTGAAGTCCAATATTATGACTAGTATTTGATACTATCATTGCATCTGTGTTGCTTTTTCGAGGTGTCATGACTGATTGTGAGGTTATTCCTCTGCAACCCGAAGCTTTTGACATCTCCTTGTTCTTTAGACCTGCAGGGTTCACAAATTCATAATTTCTTTTAATTTTATCTAGCACACAACTTCTCAATTCACAAATATTAGTAGTAACTTGAGAGATATGATGCATTAATACATAGTATTCATATACCCCCAACTATTAGTGAAATATTGTGTGAATGATCACATCTCGTCCCTCTACCCAATATGTTAGCTGTGAAAACATAAATGCATTTAATTCTTTGTAATTATTTTGTTACAGGTGGGAAAAGCACACTGTTGAGAAGCCATTTCAGTATACAAGTTTGTAGGGTGGCAGCCTCTACAATTTGCGGCTCATGGATGTGTGAGGGGTCTCATCATGGTTTCCAAGTGAAGATATTTTGCATTGGAAACTCTGTAGGATTTCGCAGAATATGGTGTGCATCCAGTTAAGAAGAGGTTATTAATATAATGATAGGTGAGATACTCGTAGGATCCATTTCATAAGCTCTATCAAGCGCAGGATGCGAACAATGAGAGACAATGTTGAGGCTTGTTGTACCTCCGCGAAAAAGGAGCACGAGTTATGCGAGATGCGAAATGGGTGGAGAATTGCGGTAAGTGGGTTTTTGTGGATACTTACGAGGAATTTTTCCGCAGAATTATGTGCCTCGTGGGTTGTGGGAAATCATGATGTCTTTTACACATGTATTGTCTTCACGAAATACCTGTGGGAATCTTCGTGCCAACATGTGCTTCATGGGTTGTAGTGAATACTGATGAAGTCAGTAGATAAATTTTTGAGAAAACTCCACAAGGTTTCTTCCACAATAGTGTGCTTCGACACTTAGTGTAAGGTTAAGTATGAAATATGAGCATGCGTGTCCTACATATGTAATTTTTTGTCGTACTTCTTTAGTTAAGGATTCACATCAGCTTCGTAAGTTCAAGTTGGGTCCCCACAAGAGTTTAGATAGAATGGCTCAGAGAACATTGAGCGAGTTTAGTGACAGGAAACAAGGAAAAGAAAACTTACATGGCTTATGACAGCTAAACCTTAGAAAATAGTTTGTCTTTGGTATAATATCAGGTAGAAATTTGGTAGGGGGGTCCCATTCAATTTTTATTAAGCACGAAAAATTTAATGGGAATTGTTATGGGTACAACATACTGTAATGTAAATTTTGTACATGTATAGAGGTATGGTGTTGTGCACCAAGGATGGTGCAATTTGTAGGAGGGAATGTAACATGATTGTTTTTAATCACCAGTATGGTCATGGGCCAAGCGATGTAATATGTAAACATTGTATATTGAAATTAATTAAAAATAAATTAACATGAGATATAAATGGACAGAAGAAGTCATGGGGGGTAATTTTCCACAAGAGAGGGGGATCCAAGGAGCTCCAAGGAGGAATTATTCATGGGTATTAATCCCAATCGACTTTTCTAAAATTAGTGTTATGTATGAACCTTTGAATTTCCTCTTGAGTGAATCAAAGGCTTGGTGTGAAAAGTCACTTCACATAGTTATTGAGAGCATGGGACTGAGTACAATCAACATTGGGGAATGTGAGAGTCAACATGCATGGGTAAAAGGGAAATTTGAATGGGTATGCTAGGTAGTTTTCACAACTAGTTTTTGGGATGGTAAGTGTGTGTGGAGTGATGAAGTTTGAATACAACCATAGTGGGTGTTGTGGGAAGCTCGTTGGAGTTGTAGTTGCATGAAGAAGCAAGTTATTAGGATTGTAGAGTGAAATTATTGTTTAGGAAATTACCACAGAGCAAATGAGTTGTTGTTGATAGTTTCATGTTGAAGTTGTAAGTCCCCGGAGTCCCCAACAAGAGAGATTCCAAGCCAACATGTGCTGGAGCCCTGGAGGGAATTGGGAATTCATGAGGGACAACATACAAAGAGGGGGAATCACATTCCTTGGGTTGTGAAAGTTGAGGGGAAGAGAGCTAGTGGATTGGGGTAGTTATAGGAAAACATAGCTTTTTGTGGGTTGTATTGGGCTATGAATGGACATTAGAGGCATCGTTTCTTGTGGATTCCTAGAGCCAGCTCGGGGGTGAATTTCTACTGAGATTTGGAGTAGCAAGGCTATGTTTGGGTGGAATGTTCATCCTCTACGGCCAGTTGAACTTTTTCTTTTAAAATATAAGTGTTTAACCTTTGTTCATTGTCTTAAATATGGGCTTTAATTGATATGTGTTTTACTCGGAGTTTTTAGCATTTATACGCTATTGTGTGAATGATAATTTAGTTGCATTTGTGTTTTAAAAATGTTGTTATATGCATGGGTTTTTTTATCATTCCAAATGCATTTGAATTAAGGGGTTCGATCTTGATTGATGATTGTCTTGGATGAGTTTGTTTTTGGAGGATTTTATGAATGAATAACTTAAAATTTTGCATCCTCTTTTGTGCATGTTGTGTTTATTGTCTTCATCTTTATGATTTTGCATGTTGTTCATACTGTTTTGTTTTGAACACTTGACTTGAATCACAAGATCACTAATCCTTCCTCTAGGATTGAGACTTAGCACATGCAATTTTTAGGTCACTTATCTACATCCACCCATGATTATATTTTATAAGTTTGTTCAAGAAATGGAATGTAAAGTTTATGGTATAATTTAGTCTCCTTTTAATTTCATAATTGAACTCATCCTTTATGTGGTTGCAGGAGTAGGTTCGCACGGTCACTTCATTTACATGCTCTCTCCAGCCTTGAAATGCATGTGGGTAATCCCTTGATATTCTTTCTATTCCTTATTCTTCTTTCTATGTGGATCTTGTCTGTCATTTGAAGCCAACAATCAACATTATGGACTAAACCTTATCTTGCCCAAACCTCAACCAATTTTTTTTTCGTCACCATTGCATCGATGAGGCCATAACCTTGAACTTTATTTGAAACCTTGATAATTATTGAGCTCTCCCTCATCAGGAAGTAGTTTCACCTTGGCTTACAGTTCCCCCAAGGTCCGAAGCTCACAAGGCTATCAGATCCACCTTTCCTGCAATCCTATCCTGCGCTCATCATATTGACCCTATCAGGAATCCTCGTTCAGAGTGTTGAGTGTGCATTGTTCTAAGACTGGTTGGAAGTTTGAAGTCTGAAAGCCTATCAGGCTCCCTTCATTTGTCTTGTTTCATGGGGTTGACTGAGTGAAATCCCTTACGATATTCATGAAATATGAAAGGCATGAGTTTCTTCAGATTAATCTCAATCACCTTACTCTTTTGACCTTCCCTCTATTGGAAAACTCAGGCCCAAGGCCTATTGAGCTTCATGGATATAGGTCCTTATCGTGTCATTTCCTAATGCTTGCTCACTATCTATCATAATCAGTGTCCTGCATTGTGGCCTGGCATAAGAACCTGGTCTTTGATTTGATTGTATTCCCTCTCCTTGAAATATTATCAGGTCTTCCCTCCAAGATGTTCATCTTGAATGGATTGACATGTGTCTTGCGTTTGGTTGGCATTGATCTCCTTTCAACATATGAGTCACTACTTGTGACATTGATATGTCGCATGACGTGTCATCTTTTTCCCCTTGTTCATTGTCCATTCCTTGCATCTGAATCTAAGTATTTGTGATCGTCATATGACCTACTTACCCAAATTGATACCTAGTTACTTGAAACCTACCTTGTATACCTTACTCCTATTTTTTGGGTCCCTACATGTGGAACCCTAACTAGTGTGTAACCATGACGGGCATGGAACCCTGACTCGTGTGTAAGTACTTGGTCTTATTTTCCTAGTCTATATTTTTATTTGTTTATATATTATTTATTTATTTATTTTTATTTTTATTTATTATTTTTGTATTTTACCCTTAGTTTTGAAAAACCACATGGTTTGATTGCACATGGTAATTTCCCATCGTTTTTTATTCCCCGTGATTTTCCCTAAAGTTACACTAGATATTTATTTTTACATGGGGAAAATCAAGTTCACTTTTAAATATGTTTTTACATGGGTCAAATATGTTTTTACATGGATCAAATTTGTTTTACATGAATAAACTATTTGTGACATGGTGTGTTTTGCATAAAACCATAATGTATAATATGTGCATCATCCCCGTAAAATTAAAAACAATTTGACTTTTCATTTTTATGTATATATACATATTTATTTATTTTGTTTTCATTTTCATTTTCATTTTATTTTTTCATTTATCCCCTAAGTCATAGGATGTATATTCTTATCATTTAATTTCATTTTAGTTTCACATTAATTTTTAATTTAGATTTTTCATTTTTTCCCCTCACTCATTAAAATTCAATGTAATATTTCATAGGAATTATCTTCATGCTTCTCTCCATTGGTCTACATATCAACTTCATGGTAAATTCCATTGAAAAATACTACTAAGAAACACCTCCTATCTTCATGGAACCCCCTCTTCCCTTCCTCGAATACCCTTGAAAAAAAAACTTAGCATATGAATTTAATATTTCAAGCTATGACCCATCGGAATGGATTCCATTGGAGTGGTGAGCTCACTCCTTAAGTGAATTCCAACAATCAGACTCTAATGGGAACCCATCAGAAAGGGTATTATTTTAATATTTATTTTTGGGGGCATTAACGCATGGGAAGTATCATTATTTTAATATTTTTTAGCCATCAGAGTGAACCCATACCCATCAGAGTCGTACGTGAGTTTTTTTTACCTTCCCAACCATACAATTCTGATAGCTGGGTTTTTTTTACCTTCCTGGCCATATAAGTTTACCTTAGGAATCTGAGACTCTGATTTCACGTGGGTGGTGGGGAATATTTTATTTTTATTTTTTGAATTTTCATTAATTTTTTATTTTCATGTGGGTTAGGGATAATTTTATTATTTTTATTTTTAGGTCAATTTAATTTATTTTGTTATTTCCTATTTTATTTCTTTTTATTTTATTTTCCTAATTTTAGGATGGTAATTGGCCAAAATTACAATACAATCCCTAGGTCTTATGCCTTCTCTAGGTTCTTATACAAATCAAGTGAAGGGGATAAAACTATACTAACCATTCAATATTGAATTTCATCATGCATGTGGTACATTATTTTCAGGTTAAAGATTGAGGACACATATTCACCCACAAGCAAATCAAGGGTTGTTGAGCACTGATTTTCAAATGGACATGTCTTGAATTTCAAGTGTCAAAATCAAGCTCGGGATACCTCATCAGAAAGGTATCAAGGAGAAGAACACATCAGAAGAATATTTTAGGCCAGAATATTAATGGAAATTCCCAGAAAATGGAAGAAAAAAAAGATCACGAATTTGGGGGTGGTGGGGGTGGGAATTGACTAAGAAAACTTCAGATGGTCATATCTTGGGTTGTAGGCAATGAAATCGAGCCCAAGATAGTTCGTCGGAAAGCTATAAGAGAGTATAATGTGAAGGCAAAACAATTATTGACATATTGAGGGTATAATTCTCATAAAACATAGAAAATATAGGCTTGAACTTAATTGGAGAAAGGGTTTTGCAACTGTTAAAAAAATGATATATAAAGCTACAGGAGTCAAAATCGGACCTGTAAGAGCATGATGGAAGGTTGATATGGAGAATAATAATATGGTATGATATTAATCAACAAACTAACACCAAAAATTCCCATAAAAAATTTTAGGAATAGAAGAAGACAAGAACAAGTCGATTGAATGATATTTTTAGATAAATATCATTTATGAAATGTCTTAGGGCGAGAATAACCATGCATGAGTCTCTTTAGCTTATTTTTGTAACACTCACATGTTAATTTTCAAAAATGTAAAAGAAATTCAAAATGTAAAATGACAAAATTAAGGGAAACAAAATGAATAGTCACAAGAGTTGAGGAGTCTCTCTTGTCTTATAAAAGAGAACTCATAGAATGTAATTGGGGACTTTTGTCCATTGTATAGATTGATAATACTCGTATTTCTATATGTATGAAGAGCACAAGGTGTTTTGAATTCAAAACTATTTTCAAATACTTGTGGGACTACTCTACACATGTGTTCATTGTTTAATTTTTTCTGAGTACTAATCATGAAAACTATTTATGTGCTTAGTATTTAGAATTCTTATGTTGTTTTGATTTACAATGAGTACAGGGATGATGTTATAGGTTTCCTCTACAACTATTTGAGATGATATTTGAAAATATATTGTTTTAACATATTATTAGTTGCCATGAATTATTTCTACTATCAAAATATCATTTTAAATTGTGCTCATCTATTATTTTTTCTCCTGCGGGATAGGTTAGAAGTAGTTTTTGTAGATTAGTTTGTTTTTGTTTTAGAGTAGGTTTATAATTAATTATAACTCTTTGGCGGACATTTCAGTGGCTTTCCTCTTTTTATTCTTAGTGGTAACCATCCCCACATACTAGTCAGAAATGCTACACCAAACGAGAGTAGGTCTAATTGGGACCTACCACCGGGCATTATCCCTTACCAGCTTGATAGGCCATTTGGACCCGTCAATAGAAATGGCGCTAGAAGGAGGGCCTAATGAAAAATTGAGCCTATGGATTCATTTGTATTAATTTTGTTTTTATTTATTAATGGTTTCATCCCATATACCTTTATGGAAATGTTTTTCTGGTATTATACCTCTTAAAACTCCTAGAAAGATTTTACATTTCTTGTCGCAAATTAAATTTGATGGTGAGGGAGTGATTGTTGCATCTGAACATACTTTTAAATTCTGTAAATTTTCTTGTTCTCAAAATATTACTAATGGAAATGTCATTTGCAGGTTTTTCATTGTCACGCTTGCAGGCCAAATCAAGAACAGATGTGAGACTTTGTCGACTACCTCTATTCACACATGGGAGTAGTTTATGCATCAATTTTAGCATGATTTTGAGAATTATGATTATGATGATTTGGGTGCAGAGATATTAGAGCTTAGAAAGAAGGAAGATGAATCCCTAGAATATTTTCTTATTAGATTTACCCATATTTGCTATAGATTTCATTTAGATAACAAGCCCTCTATCAACAATTTGATTATTCATTTAATTTCTCTTGATAATGAAATAGACCAGCTAGTGTATGAAGAATATAAATCATGTCTTAATGTACCTTTACATGTTGATTTGGATTCACATGAAAATGTTGAAAATACTAATCATTTAGTTGGATTCCATATGTATGGATATTTATTTATTATGGGGGATATAGATCAGAGAGAGAATTATGTTTCAGAAGAAACATATGCATCCTGCCACCACTCCATTCCCCCTTTCCTTATTTGTAAAGAAAAAAGATACCTCTTGTGTTGTAAATTTGAGTTCAGATATTTCTATAGCTAAATATGAGGAGGGTTTTCCTATTGATAATGGGACATTTTGGGTCAAAGTGATGGTTATGTTAGGTTCTCATTATCATATCTTGTCTTTTCTATCACAAGAAATGGAGGAGGAATATATAGAGAAAAACTTAAATTATGATCATTTTGTTAATGAAGAAAATCTAGACACTCATCACATGAATCCTTCCTTGCCCATGCATAATTTGAAATTAGTTTCTTATGATTTTAATTGCCCCACTCTTACAAATTCTCGTAGTTTAATTGAGTTAGATCAAGAATGTTTTCCTGTTGTTGGTGGATTAGTTGTTGAACCCTCTTGTTCTAATAATTCTTGTGATTTGCTCCTCCCTTCTAACCATGAGTATGTTTTGGAAGATGTTTCATATTCTCATATTGTGCAAGAGAAAGACAACCAGATTGATCTTTTCACTCAAGGAGAATAAATCAACATACAGGACATACCTCTTTTAGCACACCAATCCACTTTTTGCTTGAAAGAGGAAAACCATGTTGAGGAAGAGCGCGTTGATTGTGAAACCATTCCTACTGTGAAACCTTCCAATTCACAGTCACTCACCGATGTTCTTAAAGAGGAGGAACAACCATTCTAAGAGCCACTCTTTGAAAATGTTTCTTGTTCAAGAGAGTGTTGTAGGAAAATCTGCCTGCGGACAAGTAGATCAACCTCTAGAGCTTGACCTTAACCCTAGACAGAAAAATGCTTATCATGGACATTGAATTTCTCTCAAATCTATTTAAACTAATACATGAGGAGGGAGGATGATAGAAGTACCTGTTATCGAAGTTTGTCCCTGCACGCTCCGAGTTGCGCTCCAATCCTTTGCTCCTCACTGAAAGCTGTGGACAAAACAAGATACGACCACTTCCTACTCTATTGACATTAGCTTGAAAACAGATCTATCATTAAATGATAAGTTCATGTAACATTAGACACAAACTAGAAAGAAACAGGCCAAGCGTATCATATTGATGAGAATAACGACAACAGTACTTACAATCGTAGATGCGAATGCGACAACTTCGTCAAGTCCTCTTCGTCTAACCCTTGCCTGAAAGGTCCACGACCTGGATAACAACAGCTTCACTGATCAATCTCCTTCGGCTGACTGTAAGTTTCCTCCAAGATCATAAGTTTCACATATTCATTCTTCCCCCACCACTTATGAGATCATAAGTTTGGTGTAATTCTGCATTTTCCTTCTTCATACCACTCATGAGATCATAAGTTTGGTATGATTCTCTATTTGCCTCCTCTTTCACCATTAGAAAGCTTGCTTATATAGCCTTGGAGAGGCTTCAACCACTTGAAATATCCTTGGGGAAGGTGAGGATTTTCCTCCTTCAGTTGAGGATCTGCCCCAGAATCATGGTTGGACTAGGGATTCGAATCCAACTGCCTTCCAAGAATGAAAAGATGCTTCCCCCATTCATCTCAACAGTTTAACAACCAACCAGAATAGGTAGCGCTCCCTCAAAAGGGCCATCAGAGCGTTGTAGCGCTCCCTAGTAGGCTTTAGGGTGCACCAACACTCTCAAAATCTATAGCGCTCCCTTAAAAGGTCCAGGGGAGTGTTATAACGCTCCCTGACAGTGTATTGGGGAGCACCGGTGCTCCGAGATAGTGTAAGGGAGAGCGCTCCTCTCCAAAACTCAGTTTTTTGGGTGCTTTTAGATGGAAAAAGGTTGTTTGACTTCAGTAGATCAGTTCTCCTCCTTCAAATCAATCATGTGAGATGTTATAAGTGTCTCCTTAGTGTCATTATCATGACAGTATGTCTGAACATCCTTTGCGACACTTGTGACCAACTTGCGACACTTGCGAAAGTTGATGCGACACTTACGACAATTGATAGGGACAATGCGACACTTATCCAACTGAGCAATTTTGACGTGTAACATAGAGGCTTTCCATTCTCTTAATTCTTCTACTTACTACTTTTTGTATCATGATCTCTTCAATGGTTTGATCTTGGAGGAATCCACCCATTATCCTGTTCAAATAACTCAATAGGGCCAACCCATTTTGAAGTACTTGATAGTGGTATTGTGCTAATGGAATATAGAGAGGATAAGGCCTATTCCCGTGAACTTATTAATTCTATGCCTTATCAACCTTTTTCATGGGATGAAGAGAATGTTGTAGTAGATGTATATTATACCATGTATTATTTTATTTCATCTTCATTTTTTATTAATAGAGAATCTTCTTGTTCAATTAGCCCTTTAGTTGAGATTGTTAATATTAGTGGATTCCACCATTGTCTTGAAGATATCTTTCATACAATTGTGGATGCTAGTCCATGTATATCATTTGATTTCACTAATTTATCTCAATTTCATGGTTACTTGAAGTATGAGTCCATGGAACCTTACCAAGACAATGAGGCACTTCGTTTTACATTGATGGTTATGTCAGGCCCTCATTATGTTGGTTTGTCTTCGAGGACAAACATGTTTACTATCATAAATGTTATCTCGCCAAGTACACCTCATACAGATTCTATGCATGGTTCTCATTTGGTATGCTACTTTCCATTAAACTCCCTCCATCAATTCTATAGTAGTAATTCCATATTTTATGATAGAATTGAAGCATGGTTGGAGTTATCTTACTCAGATAGATTTCCCATGAATTATCACTGTGACATCTTTAATGTGGTGAATAGAGTTTTTGGTGTTTTAATTTTTACTACTTTTAGTCTATCTTTATTCCAAGTTATGTTACTAATATTTTGTCATAAACATATGTTTACAGGCTTGGGATTACATGGATGGCTACATTGGCATTATGACTTTACATAGTTCATTTTTTTCATCCATTGTAGTGTAGGATAGGAGTAGGATAAAACAAGCTAGTCTTTTTTCTTTGAATAGTATTAGCTTTGATTTCTAGTTTTTAATTAGTTTTTTGTTCGTCTTTTGTTTTTTACTGTTGGCTAAACAATACATGGATTTCTCAGCAGAGGTGGATAGAAATAAAAGGATTGCACAGTAATTTTCCCCTTTAATCTATTTTTTAATTTAATTTTGATATGGGAAAAAATGTTTTATTTTCATTCTCAAAACATTCTATGTGTTGGGATAATTTTCAAATCCTTTATTCTATTCATTTCACCATATTGATTATTTTTCGAGCATTGTGTTATCTTATAATGGGGATATTTTCAATAAAGAATGGTATTCAGTCCCTCTTGTGGTGAGAAGAATGAACACTTAGCTTTATCTCATATTCATATCTACATGATTCTAATCGGAAAAGTTTGCTTTGGTGCAAACCCCCCCGACTCTCCCAAGGAGTTGTGCGACCTCCCAGTTAAGGATCTTAATCTCCTTGAGTTGGATTATCTCCTCCAGACCTTACTAGTCTCAAACTAAATCAAACATAGGCCCTATTATCACCTGAGGCACGGGTCGTACGGTACCTGCATGCCCTGTTTTCTTAGCGCCTTTTCAAATCTCAACACCGACGAGCGCTAGCTCCTTTCGCTAGCCCTCCTTTGCATGAGACCTCGGGATGTGACCCAGGGATTAACCTCCTAGTGCTTCATGACTTCGAAGATTTTAATTGGGACCAGATAAATGGTCCACAGTGATTTTGGGGCACCAACGTACTCGCTCTTTATCGGAGGACTCAATCCCCACAATCAGAAAATTACTCCCCCAACTCGGTCTAATCATGGTCGTTGATCCCCCACCCCGACGGGATCAACAGTGTTGGTGAATTGTGAGTCATGAACTAGCACGTCCACTAATTTCACCTCTACGCTCCGCAATAATTCCACACCATCGATATTCATTCATGGATCAACGGCCACAAACCACTTTGGCTATTCAGGCTTCAGGAGTTTCAAACTCTCCGCCTTCGCTTTCACTCGAATTCAACGATTTATCGATGTGTGTCTCTCATAGATCAATGGTTGTGATTCACTTCAGCTATTCGGGCTTCGGGAGTTCCAACTCCTGCACAATCGCTTTCTCCCAGAGTGTTTTCACCTGAAGTCCATGGATCTTTGTCATGTGTCCTTATGAATCTGACGGTTGTGATTCACTTCGGCTATTCAGGCTTTGGGAGTTTCAATTCCTCCGCACTCACCTTCTCATAGAGTGATTTTACCTGAATTCAATAATCTGTTGATGCGTGTCTCTCATAGATTGACGGTTGTAACTCACTTCAGCTCTTCGGGCTTTGGTAGTTTCAATTCCTCCGCACTCACTTTCTCCTAGAGTACTTTTACCCAAAGTCGACGATCTGTTGACACATGTCTCTCATAGATTGATAATTGTAACTCACTTCGGCTCTTCGGGCTTGGGGAGTTTCAATTCCTCCGCACTCACTTTCTCCCGGAGTGTTTTCACTTGAACTCGACAATCTGTCGACACCTGTCCCCCACAAATCAATGACTGCAAATCACTTCAGCACTTTGGGCTTCAGTAGTTTCCAACTCTTGCACACTCATTTTCTCCCAGAGTGTTTTTCACCCGAAGTTGTAGATCTTGCACCACCTATCCCTCTGGATGATGGATAGTCCCTAACCTCTTCAGGAATTTGGCGAATCCTTGCTCCTATGTGCAGTATGAGACTTAAATCTCATGCACTTTCCCAGATCCAACGATCTGGAACAATCCCACTCCTTCCTAGACAGATCTTAATCGATAACTCATGAAACATTTAGAGCTTCACTCCCTTTGCAGATTGCTCCCCGCTATCTCTCTTGAGCTTTATTTCTCGAACCCTTTGACTCCTCACAGGGCTACTTTGACACTTAGTCAAACTATGAATCTGTGCACTCCTTGCAACAGATTCTTACGCAAGACTTAGCCTCTCGCGGGCGATTGTGCACACCTTGTAGCAGTCCATTTACACTCCTTGCAAATGTAAGTTTCACGCTATCTCTTCTGAGATTCTAAATTGAAACAGACTATGTCAATGCACTCCTTGTGGACTATATGCACACCTTGCATGAGCTCAACGAAGAGAAATAATTCAAACTTATCCAAATACTTCACAGTTTCATATACTCAATAGCATAGCTCATTCATTCATCAAAACAGAAAATAAAAGGGGAACTGTAAACAGTAGAAACACCATGCATTGGGTCAATATCCCTATGTTATATTCATTTAAGTGTAAATGGCTACAACTCTGATAAAAATAGTTTGCATTCAGTAACACCTATTTCCTACTAATCGACAACCATCCCTATTCAAGCATACAATGCATCTACTTATACAAGAGGTCCTCTAGGGTTCCCTCCAACTACCTATCTGATCGAAATAAAATCTTACAGCTACTTAGTCTTATTACAATAAACATTTGTAATATACAATTTAAGGTGAATGTTTAGATCCACGCCAAAATCAAATAACTCAAGGATGATTTGATCTCTTCTGGTTTGACGCGATCATTCAACCTCTGATCATTAAAACTTCTATGATTCATCATTTACTCAGAAGTTCTCTGAGATACGCCATCTTTCAAAATTTAAAAGTTTACTCAAAAGGCGCGCTAGGCGCTATGATGTCTTCCACATGTGCTTTAATGACGATGCTCCTACATCATACTCCACCACTGGGAAAATCATGAGCTCATGTTCATGGCTACCTTTGCTATGTTGTTGAGACCTTCGAGGGTCCCATACTTTCTCTTGGAGTTTTCCATATGCTCCTTTTCCTTGTTGCTTTTTCTTCCATGCTACTCCTGCAGGTTCCTTTTTGTTCAATCCTTCATTGTTGATTGTTTCTTATGTGGCTTCTAGCATCAATATTTTAACCTCCTCTATCACCTCTTCCAACTGGTCCAATGGTTGGCTCTTCTGATTCATCTCATTCTTTTACATCTCCCTTTCATCAACTTCCAACCTGACTTATTGGATTAGTTGACTTTTCATCTTTACCCTTCTCTCCAGGGCCTTCAGTTCTTCACACATATCGAAAAAATCCATGCTATATTGTGCTCTCTTCTCTTCTACTGCAGGTTTTTGTTCTGCAGTTATCTCCTGCTCATCTTTCCGGTTGAAAATGTTTTTCTATTCCTTTGAATACTCATATCCTTCTGTTGTAGATCCCAATTCTACAGTTGCCCCATGTTCATCTCCTTGGCTGAAATTTTTGAGAAATTCCATCGAATTCTGTTCTTTCTCCATCTCTTGGGCACATTGAAATGTGTGCTCTTTCTCCTCCTTACCAATCTGATCATTCTGACCCTTCATGTTATCTTGATCTCCTGTGGCACTAGCTGGCCACTCTGCTGCATATTCCAGTTATGCAATCTCACCACAGAGCTGTTGCTCAACTTCCTCTTCTGACAAATTGACTTATGTCAGCTCCTCTACTGGTATATCTCCAGTTCCCTCCAATTGTTACTTGGACTGGTATGCTCCTTCACCTAATTCCAACCTAGCTTATTGGATGTGCATTCTTTGCACTATCACCCTTCTCTCCAGGGCTCCCAGTTATTCACACAGATCAACAAATTTTATATTGTATGCTTCCTCTTCAGATGCAGTCTCCAGTGCTGCAGTCATCTCCTGTTCAACTTCTTGGCTGAAAATTTTGAGTCATCCCTCATAATTCTCCTCTTCTTCTCATACATGGGAAGACTTTAGTGTTTGCTCCATTTCCTCCTTTATGACAGTCTCTGTTGGCTTCCCTTCTTCTGTTGCATCTGCAACACATATGCTAGCCTCTGTTTGGTTTATTGGCAGGAATATTTTGATTCCTCCAATGATCAGAATGCACCTTTGATCTTCCTCTTTGATGGTGGAAGTATTTAACTTCTCATGATCTTCATTCACATGGTCTACAAACCCACATGAGTCTTCATACAAATGAGGTCTTTCTTCTGCCTCCCTATCACCTGTCAACATTCATTGTTGATATGAACTCTCCTCTGAGTTCCTAAGACCTTCAGACACCCTCATTTTACTTCCCTTGCCCACTTGGAAATATAGGATTTCTCCCCTGCCTTCCTGGCAGTCTATAAGATATTCAATTGATACCATCTCATTTCCCACCTGGCAATTTGAAAATTCATTTATGCCCTCCTGAAAGTTTATGAGACCTTTAACCGATCTCCCTTCCTCAACACTGGGGATTTTTCCAACTTCTGGCTCACAAATGAAAACCAACTCCTCCTTTGTGTCATAGAGGTTTTCGGCATGCCTTAGCCACTTTCTCAACATCTATTGTTGCCTTCTGGCCAACAACTTCTGGATAGGCCACTTAGCTTTCCTCTTCAAAGGCCATTCATATGTCTAGCATGTCTTTTCCTCCTGCTACATCTTCAATGTCATCTTCTCTATTTTTTCTCTAATCTCCCTGAGCTCTTTGTCTATCTCAGCTTTGATTTTATGTTGGTGGTCTTCTCCTTGAACACACCTATGGCCTTTAGTAGCCATCTCTGTCTTCCTCCCTCCTAGCAAGTCTATTGATCACTCTTCAACTAAGAGCATCTCCAGCTTCTCCCTACAGCCTAATCGATTGTCCATTTGTTGCTGCACACGTGCAACCATCATTCAAAGAGTATCACACTTTGTTTCCTCTCTCACCTGCTGTCTACAGGAAAAATTGTTCTTTTGATACTACTTGATGTTTCCAGACTACCTTTTCTCTCCATTGAGTATTATCTACAAGAAAATTTTGGCTCTGATACCACTTGGTGCAGACCCCCCCTTACTCTCCCCTGGGGTTGCGTGACCTCCTGGTCAAGGATATTAATCTCCTCGAATTGGATTAGCTTCTCGAGACCTTACTAGTCTCAAACTAAATCAAACATAGGCCCTGTTATCACCTAAGGCGCAGGTTGTATGGTACCCGCGAGCCCTATTTTCTTAGCACCTTTTCAAATCTTAACTCCGATGAGTGCTAGCTCCTTTTGCTAGCCCTCCTTTGCATGGGACCTTGGGATGTGACTCGGGGCTTAATCTCCAAGCGCTTCATGACTTCGGAGCTTTTAACCAGAACCAGATCAATGATCCACAGTGATTGTGGGGCACCAACGTTCTCTCTCTTTATCAGAGGGCTCAATGTCCACAATCAAAAAATTACTCGCCCAACTCGGTATAATCGTGGTCTTTGATGCCCCACCCCGACGAGATCAACGACGTTGGTGAATTATGGGTTGTGAACTAGCACGACCACTAATTTCAACTTCGTGCTCTACAATTATTCCCCACCGTCGATCTTCATTCACATATGAACAACCACAAACCACTTCAGTTATTTGGGCTTCGGGAGTTTCAAACTCTCCACCTTCGCTTTCACCCGGAGTGCTTTCACTCAAAGTCAACGATCTGTCGATGCGCGTCTCTCATAGATCAATGGTTGTGATTCACTTTGGCTATTCGGGCTTCGGGAGTTTCAACTCCTACATAATCACTTTCTCTCAGAGTGTTTTCACCCGAAGTCCATGGATCTTTGTCGCGTGTCCTTCTGAATTTGACGGTTGTGATTCACTTCGGCTATTCGGGCTTCGGGAGTTTCAATTCCTTCACACTCACCTTCTCCTGGAGTGATTTTACCTGAAGTTGATGATCTTTCGATGCGTGTCTCTCACAGATCGACGGTTGTAACTCACTTCATCTCTTTAGTCTTTGAGAGTTTCAATTCCTCCACACTCACTTTCTCCCGGAGTACTTTCACCCGAAGTCGACGATTTGTTGATGCGTGTCTCTCACAGATCGACGACTATAACTCACTTTGGCTCTTCGATATTCGGTAGTTTCAATTCTTCCGCACTCACTTTCTCCCAGAGTGTTTTCACCCAAAGTCGATGATTTGTCGACACATGTCCCCCACAGATCGATGGTTGCAAATTTCTTCAGTTCTTCAGGCTTTGGGAGTTTCCAACTCCTGCATACTCGTTTCCTCCTGGAGTGTTTTCACCCAAAGTTGTAGATCTTGCGCCACCTATCCCTCTGGATGATGGATGGTCCCTAACCTCTTCGGGACTTTAGCCAATCCTTGCTCCTGTGTGCACAATGATACTTAAATCTTGTGCACTTTTCCCAAATCCAACGATCTAGAATGATCCCACTCCCTCCTAGACGGATCTTGAACGATAACTCGTGAAACCTTCAGAGCTTCAATCCCTTTGTAGATTTCTCCCCGCTATGTCTCTTGAGATTTATTTCTCAAACCCTTTGACTCCTCTGAGGGATACTTTGACACTTAGTCGAACTGTGAATCTTTGCACTCCTTGCAATAGATTCTTACGCAAGACTTAGCTTCTTGTGGGTGACTATGCACACATTGTAGCAGTCCCTTTACACTCCTTGCAAATGGAAGTTTCACGCTATTTATTTTGAGCTTCTAATTCGAAATAGACTATTTCAATGCACTCCTTGCAAACTGTATGCACACCTTGCATGAAATCAATGAAGAGAAACAATTGAAACTTATCCAAATACTTCACAGTTTCATGTACTCAATAACATAACTCATTCATTCATGAAAATAGAAAATAGCAGGGGAACTGTAAACAGTAGCAACACCATGTGTTGGGTCAATATCCCTTTGTTATATTCATTCAAGTATAAATGGCTATAGCTCTGATAAAAACAACTTACATTCAGTAACAACTATTTCCTACTAATCGACAGCCAGGCCTATTCATGCATACAATGCATCTACTTATACAAGAGGTCCTCTAGGGTTCCCTCCAACTACCTATCTGATCGAAATAAAATATTACAACTACTTAGTGCTATTACAATAAACGTTTGTGACAGACGATTTAAGGCGAATGTTTAGATCCACGCCAAAATCAAATAACTCAAGGATTATCTGATCTCTTCTGGTTTGACGTGATCGTTCAATCTCCGATCATTAAAACTTCTATGATTCATCATTTACTCAGAAGTTCTCTGAGATACTCCATATTTCAAAATTTAAAATTTTACTCAAAAGGTGCTCCTGCATCATGCTTGATTGAGATTATTTTAGAGTGTTGATATTGTTGTCCCATACATGGTGAATTGAAATTTTGAGTGATTAATTCTACCCATCTAAAATCAAACCCACTCCAACTCCTTGTAATTTATTTGGATGATTATTTTATCATGGGTTTGGAGTTATGCAAATGGTTTCTTTCCCATTGACCATTTCCTTTGGTTACTTTCAGCTAACACGATTTAATGTATAAATTTTTCTTAGCATAGTGAGAATGGTTGACTTTTCTTTTGAGATATTTCCTTTTAGCACCTTTAGTTTTAATTTTTGGGCATTAGCTACACATATCTTATGTTCTATTCAGTTAGTCTTTCAAGGAGGAGTTTACATTTTATCTTGTAGCTTACTTGATTCAAGTTTCCTCTTATACACAACAACAAGAGATATTCTTTTAGATTGTATGGATGCATGTTTTAACATTATGGACAACATTGTTATATCAATCTTCTTTCTAGAATATCTTTCAGAAAGTTCTTGAGAATCAATCATTTTATTCCCCAATTCACTGGTAAACTAAAGGCTCAATATTAGCACTACCAGTTCAATAGGATTTCATACCTGTTCTTTCTCGGAGAGTATCTCTCTATCCTTTGGATTTGTTGATTTGAAGTCACTCATTTTGGTTACATTCTTGAGTAATATGATTATTATCATGGATTAGTACTACATACTTATCTCGATGCTAAATCCATTCAAATGCTTGGGGGTTGTAAATACCTCGGTGGTAAATATCAATGCAAATTCTAAGTTTTTAAATTTTAAGTTTTCGACATTTGTTTTCATCTTAGCCATGAAAATAAGTTTCAAGATGTGAAGTTTGTGTGGGTTGTAACTCATCAATTTATTGGGCTCATACTCTTCAGCATCCCTTGAACCCAAAAAAATGGTTTATTCATAACTTTGAATGATAAGCATGTTTGGGTTATGTTGGAACACATTTTATTGGATCCCTCTTACTCATGAGTTTGGGGAATTTTTTTTCCAAATAATGTCTCATTCTTTTGAATGAAAAACCTATCTAGTAGAGAGACCAAGTACACACTCTTATTTTTCATTTTATTTTCTCCATAGTCTATGCCATATGTAAGCTCAAGGAAGTGAAATTTATGGTTTCTCTACTTGGAAAACCCTCGGGAACTTGAGGATATAAATTTCATGGATTAGCCCATCATGAAAAACATCAACTTATCATCTATTAGAAATCAAATCTTACTTACTTCATTAATCTATGATTTCTAATTATATCTTTCATTTATGATGGGCGAATCAATCCATCTTGGTTGTGATATGAGATTATTTGTATCTTGCCAAAGTGTCTTAATTGCTCTTGTTTCCATTGTAATTTCCTCTTGCCTCTCATAATAATCATACATAGGTATTAAATTATTATCATTAATGACAAGAGGAAATGCATACCTTGGCTTGCAAGGATGATGATTTGAAATCAGTTTTTATTTATCTTGTAAGCATGACAAAGGTCTGTTGATGGTGATATCGTTAGAAGATAGATGGAGCTGAAGTCTTATGGTTTTGTTTTTTTAATTTGATTGATTTTGATTGTAGAAATGAGACATTGTGTCCATGGATTCAAATCTTTCAACAATCGATGACATTGAGTCTCATGTTGAAGAGAATATTGTGGGAAAACAAATAATTATTATTTCTCAAGAAAGTTGTGATATTTGACTAAATGGGCAGAAGATGAATACTTGATGACTTCATTGGCATTTGCATAAGTTTATGATAGCCAATATAGTTCAATTTTACATTATCTTAGCGTGCTTTGCTTAGGGTTAGTTTAATTTTGGTCTTTATTTTTCTTTTTAGTCTAATTTCATTTTAATAAGTTATTCATTCCGAAGAAGATTTTTTCTCAAACTATCAAATAGTTGATCATACCATTCTCTTTTGTTAAGAAGGATGGGAAATGGCTTGTGTAGCCAACAACTCAAATTTTCTCTTGAAATGAAAGCAACTTAGGGAAGTGTTAATCTAAACTTGGATGCTTAGATTCTTTTGCAACATTTTTCAAATAATCAACCAAGATTGACACCAACTCAATAGTTGATTAGAAATATAGTCTCATTCATGTACTCCCATGTTGGTTTCTGATCTAGTTGATATTTGGAGTCCTCTTTATGATTATTTTGATGACCTTCGTAACTATAATATCCCCTCTTTGCCTCATCAAACTGAATTATTTAAATCTCTGTGTTCAATACTTATCTTCTATGGAAAATAGGAAGTGATACTTTGGTGAAAGATATTCCATAAAGTTTTTTTATTTTCAAAAATTCATTATTTTCAAGTGTGCAAAGGACTTGCTCATGTCAAGAAATATTGAGAGCTTATGGATTTGTTTAATGTTTCATGTAATAAGATTTTTGAAAATTTGTTTTGACTAAACTTCTCCATTAACCCATTTTGCTACGTTTGCGGAAGAATTTTGTTTCTCTAAATAGAAATTGAGTTGGAGGATTGTGTTGTGATTTTTTTTCACTAGATTATCAATTTTGGTAATCTTGTTTGTTCTTCATTTCAGATATTTATCCTAGGAATTTTTCTATTGGGATCGATGTTTAATGGTTAACATTTCTTGACTAATTATTCCCCTTGGCTTACTTTCCAAGCTTGCATTGAAAATGATTTCACTGATGTTACCTCGGATTTATTACTTGTTGTTGGGTTCTCTTCTTATTTTTCAGCCAATTTTCATTCCTTTTCTATGATCGACATTCTAGATTTAGGATTCTTTTAATTTAGTTCTCATTTTCATGAATTGGCTTTGGTTTTAGTGCTTTATTGTTGCTTGTACAAATTGCTTCCCTCTTTTAATTTGAATGTTGGTATGTTCCTTGAGGTGATTTGACTCCTTAGTCTACCTTCAGTATTACTCTTTAAATTTGAGTGAGGGGTAGGTCCAATTCTGGTCATGTACTGAGATAAATCTTTACAAGTCATGAGATGCATGGGCTGATCTATCTGAATGAAAATTCATGAAGTTCTTAGTTGTGGTGGAAAACGTGTGTCTATTGAGCATACCATGTTAATTCATAAGTATAGGAAAATGTCTATCTAACTTTTTATTTGAGCTCCATCCACTTCATATTAATAAGATGGCTCATACTATGATGGTTTTTGGGGAGACCTATGGGTTAAACTCAAATTCATAACATCTACTTAGCCAATCAAAGAAACTCTTGTATCACCTCACTTCCTTTACACCCTATGCACATATGCATATCTATATATAAATCTAAAAGGGTGAGCATGTTTTGAAATAAAAAGGAAGTTGAAAACATTATTAATAGTGTGGGAAGTACAAGTAAACTCATCAGGGGTATGCTTATATTGTACTGAGGCAACTTCATGGGGCTATAGATGCTCACTGGCAGCGAAGCAATACGAGGAAAATAGAGATGAGAAACACACTTATGTAAATGTTTGCTTGTTATAAAAAAATTAAAACCCATGGTTAAACCAAAGCCAATCAGAAGTGTGTAGCCAATAAAATAATTTACCTCACGAATTGGCTCTTTGAAAAGGGTGTGTTAGATTACAAGTACTAGAAATTTTGGGTTATATCTTTTAGAAATTTGGCATTATTATCGTACCGATAATTACTGGAAAATTTTATGGGGTTTGTTGACATTATCTTTAAAATTCAGATCTAAAGTAAAGGCCCTTGACTTATATTGATAGAGATAATTGGTTCTTCCACTGTGTCACCATTTGTTGAGGCCATAAAAACCCCTCCCTTTACTTTTTCTTTTACAAGCAAAAGGAAAGGCCCCCCCTACTAAAATTTAATCCCTAATGCCTAATCCCCTACTGCTTGAACCTAATGATAATCATTTATCTTCCTTAAGGGAGTTGGGGGTTTGATATTGATTGATGATTGTCTTGGATGAGTTTGTTTTTGGAGGATTTTGTTGGAATACTGAGAGGGGGGGTGAATCGGTATAAACACATTTTACCACTTCCAATAACAATATATAAACTTCAAATTTATCAACAATATTCAATAGTTTATCATGTATGCATTCAATATATAGTTTCATCATAAACAATATCATTCATTAGTGAATAATAAACAACCACAGATACACAATATACTAGAATTTACGTGGAAACCCAAATGGGAGAAAACCATAGAATTATTTATTATATATATCAAGAGTACATTAATAGGAAGCACAAACTTCCCAATTCTCTAGTATCAATTGGAAGGGGGCTCCAACCCCCTATTTATAGGCTCTAACCTGGAGGAAGATACAACTCCCTAAATTCTCTAGCTACAACTGAAAGGAGGCTACGACCCCCTGATTTATAGGCTCCATCCTGAAGGAAGCTCCAACTTCATATATTCTATGGATCCAACCAGAAGGAGGCTACGACCCCCTGATTTATAGGATCCAACTTGAAGGAAGCTACAACTCCCTGAATTCTCCACCACCAATTGAAAGGAGACTACAACCCCCTTTCCTTGCCTCGTCCTACCATCGTAAAATATAATTGTAGAATCAACTTGTCACTGCCACTAATATTGTCACTACCACTATCTCATAAACATGTAATCAACCTGTCATCCAACCTGTCACTATCACTATCACATCAACTTGTAACTGTCACTATCACATCAACCTGAAACTAATGATCAACCAATCCTCCAACATGTCATTGTCCATATCACCATCATTGTCATTGTCACTATCATTGATATACCATCATCAACCAACTATAACCAGATCCACTCACATGGATACCAAAACCATCACCATACCATGTACATCAACCATGTATCGGACTTGTACCATATCTTGAATCAACCATGTACCAAACCTGTACCATACCATAAGCCAATATCACCAAGAAGTGCATCTAGCAATGTACCATATCATCAACTCATGAGCTAAAAATTGTACCATAACATGTGCCTCAACCATATACCATATCACTCATGATATATCTCAATCATGTCATACACCATGTACCATAAGATATCATCAATGAAATGCCTCAAGAATGTGATAACATCACCATGACATATATCGAATTAGATACCATGATAATCAAGATATGTCTCTAACAGTGTACCATGACATCACCAAGGTGTAGCTCAAGCATATGCCCAAATATCTAAACCATGTGCCACGATGTATATCAAGCATGTATCATACCATGTGCCATAAGATATGTCTCAAATATATGTCAATGTCACAAAGATGTGCCTCTAACAATGAAACATAACATCCATAAACCAAGTACTAAAGATATGTCTCAAGCATGTATCAATATAACCAATACATGAACCTCATCCATGTACCAAAAAGGGTCTCCAAGTCATTCCTTAAGCATGTGTCATAAATACCATGATACAAACCTCAAAACTAACACATAAAAGACAAACCTTTACTTATAAAGAAGACCTGGTGCATATCATCTCAGACCAACAGACCAACCTGGTGCATATCATCTTCAGCAAGAAAAATATAACATCTTCTTCATGACCTTTTCACAAATACATGACTTGCACACTATCAACCCACGTATTTATGCACTTTTCTCCACTGCGACTCACGGATGTCCGCACCTTGCTCCATTGTGACCCGCGGATAACCTCAAAAAGATAATAGCATTAGAATTTTCTCTTTGCTTCCCTTCTCTACCTCAGACTTCACTTCCTCATATATCCTACAAAAAATATTTACCAAAAGATCACTTGAAAAATAGACAATCATTGAACTTGTGTGTGTAAGAATGAGAGGCTTCTTGAAGTGTATTTATACTTGTCCATGTGACTACTTTCCTTAACTTTAGGGTGGAATTGTACTTTCTTGTTATAATTGTTTTACCCTTTAATTAATGAATTGTAACTTCTTGTTGCAACTGTTTAGGGGATTCTTGACCATTCTTTGGGGCTTTCAACTTCACGAGGGCATAACTCTTCAACCGTGAGAAACCACATGGTGTACCACCTACCATTGGAAACAACATGACAAGGACTATCCATCTATGAAGGTTTTGTATACACTTGAAGTATTCTTCAACCTCATTTTCCTTGGTCAACTTCGGACCTCATGACCACACCTCTAGGTTTCTTGTAGACCTCTTCAAAGCATCTTCCTATGAGGTGCATGCTTAAAGCTATGCCATAAGGGGACCGCATTGGAGACTTCTTCAATTATACTCATCACTTATTCCTTGAACAAACCCATCACTTATAGAGATTTCTTCTTGGGGTTACCATGCTTCTTCTTTGGTTGACTAGGGTTGACATCAATGCTTCTAGACTTCATCTAGAGTTGAAATCAATGACAACTAACTTTCCAACGGATTTTTTAAATGAATAACTCAAATTTTGCATCATCTTGCATTTATGTTGTGCTTATTGTCTTCATATGTATGCTTTCACGTGTTGATCATACTCTTTTGTTTCAAAAACTTGACTTGAATCGCAAGATCATTAATCCTTCCTTTGGGTTTGAGACTTGGCACATGCAATTTTTAGGTCACTTATCTACAACCACCCATTATTATATTTTATAAGTTTGTTGAAGGAAGGGAACGTAATGTTTATAGTATAATTTAGTCTCATTTTAATCACATAATTGATCTCATCTTTTATGTGGTTGCAGGAGCACGTTCACATGGCCACTTCTTTTACATGACTACTCCAGCCTCGCAATGCATGTGGGGAATCCCTTGATCTTATTCATATTGACTAGATTTCTTTCTATGTGGATCTTATATGTCGTTTGAAGGAAACAGTTAGCATTATGGACTAAGCCTTATCTTGCCCAAATCTCAAACGGTTTTGTTTTTTGTCATCATTGCATTGATGAGGCGAGAACCTTGATGTTTATTTGGAACCTTGATCCTTACTGAGCTCTCCCTCATCGGGAAGTAGGTTCACCTTGTCTTACAGTTACCCCAAGGTCTAAAACTCACAAGGCTATCAAATCCACCTTTCCTGTAATCCTATCTTGAGAGTTCATCAGATTGACCCTATCGAGAATCCTTGTTCGGATTTTTGAGTGTGTGTTGTCCTAAGACTGGTTGAAATCCCAAAGTCCAAAATTCTATCTAGCTCCCTTCATTTGTCTTGTCTCATGGGGATGATCGAGTGAATTCCCTTATGATATTCGGGAGATCTGAAAGGCGCAAGTTTCTTCAGATTAATCTCAACCGGGTTCATCTTTCGACCTTCCCTCTCTTGGAAAATCTAGGCCCAAGGCCTATTGAACTTCATGGATGTAGGTCATTGTCATGTCATCGACTAATTCTTGCTTGCTATCTGTCGTAATAAATTTCTTGCATTGTGGCCTTGTGTAAGAACCTATTCCTTGATCTAATTGTATTCCATGTCCTTGAAATATTATAAGGTCTACTCTCGGAGATGTTTAGCTTGACTGGATTGGCATGTGTCTTATGTTCGGTTGGTGTCAATATGCTTTTATTATATGAATCGTTATTTGTGGTGTTGATTTGTCACATGACGTGTCGTCTTTTTCCCCTTGGTCGTTGTCCATTCATTGAATCTAAATATGAGTGTTTGTGATCATTGTACGACCTACCTACCCAAATTGACACCTGATTACTTGAAACCTACATGGTATACCTTAATCGTATTTTTTGGGTCCCTAGATGCGGAACCCTGACTGGTGTGGAACCCTGACTCATGTGTAACTTGGCCATATTTTCCTAGTCTATATTTTTATTTTTATATATTTTTTATTTTAATTTTAATCTTTTTTTTTTTTTTTTTTTATTTAGTTTTTTCCTTTTTTATTTTACCCTTTGTTTTTTAAAACCATTTGGTTTGATTTCACATGGTAATTGCCCATGGTTTTTTATTCTCCATGGTTTTCCCTTAAGTTACACTAGATATTTATTTTTACATGGGGAAAATCAAGTTCACTTTTAAATATGTTTTTACATGGGTCAAATATGTTTTTACATGGATCAAATATGTTTTACATGAATAAACTATTTGTTACATGGTGTGTTTTGCATAAAACCCTAATGAATAATATGTACATTCTCTTGGTAAATTTAGAAACAATTTTGACTTTTTATTTTTATGTATATATATACATATTGGTTTATTTTGTTTTCATTTTAATTTTATTTTTCCCTTTATCCCCTAAGTCCTAGGATATATATTCTTATCATTTTATTTCATTTTAGTTTCATATTAATTTTTAATTTAGCTTTTTCATTTTTTTCCCTCACTCATTAAAATTCAATGTAATATTTCATAGGACTTCTCTCCAGGGTTCTCCCCATTGGTCTACATATCCACTTCACAGTAAGTTCCATTGAAATTACTACTAAGACACACCTCATATCTTCATGGAAACTCCCTCTTTCCTTCCAGAAACACCCTTGAAAAAAAAACTTAGCATATGAATTTAATATTTCAAACTATGACCAATCGAACTCTAATGGACCCTGAAGAGTCCAACCCATCAGAATGGTGTCCATCGGAGTGATGAGCTCACTCAAGTGAATTATGACCAACAGACTCTGATGGGAATCCATTGGAATGGGAACCCCTCGGAAAGGGTATTATTTTAATATTTATTTTTTGGGGAATTAACTCATGGGAAGTATTATTATTTTAATATTTTTTAGCCATTTGAGTGAGCCCATACCCATCGACTTCTAACGTTATCAAATTCTAAGGTTATCGAAACAGAGTTTGATCGGAATGTGTATGCGTGAGTTTTTTTGTCCTTCTCGACTATACCAATTTGATAACCAGGTTTTTTTACCTTCCCAACCATACCATTCTGATATCCCATCGAGATGGAGCTTAACCTTTTAACCTTTTTATAAATTTATTATATTTTATTATTATTTTAATTAATGATTTCACGTGGGTGGTGGGGAATATTTTTTATTTTTTATTTTTTTATATATTTTCATTAATTTTTTTATTTCAAGTGGGTTAGGGGATAATTTATTATTTTTGTTTTCATGTTGGTTAATTTAATTAATTTTGTTATTTCCTAT
The DNA here is from genome assembly GCA_000966675.3 of Picea glauca. Lineage (NCBI taxonomy): Eukaryota > Viridiplantae > Streptophyta > Pinopsida > Pinales > Pinaceae > Picea > Picea glauca. The sequence goes on from JZKD02S0010687.1 coordinate 111,782, forward strand.
TTTATTTCTTTTCATTTTATTTTCCTAATTTTAGGATGGTAATTGGCCAATATTATAATACAATTCCTAGGTCCTATGCCTTCTCTAGGTTCATATACAAATCAAGCAAAGGGTATAAAACTATATTAACCATTCAGTATTGAATTTCCTCGTTCATGTGGTACATTATTTTTAGGTTAAAGATCGACAACCCATATTCTCCCACAAGCAAATCAATTGTTTTTTAGCATTGATTTTCAAATAGATATATACTGAGCTACAGGTGTCAGAATCGAGCCAGGGATACCCTAGAAAAAAGGTATCAAGGAGAATAATACATTGGAAGAAGATTTCATGCTAGAACAGTAACGGAAAATCCCAGAAAACAAGAAAAATAGAAGATCATGAATTTTGGGGGGAAATTGACTAAGCAAACTTCATATGGCCATATCTAGGGCTACAGGCAACGAAATTAGGCCGAGGATAGCTCACCATAAATATAGATGAGAGTAGAACATGAAGGAACAATAAGTATTGATAGATTAAGGGTGTAAATTCTCATAAAACACTGAAAACAGAAGAGACACGAATTTAATTGGAGAACATGTTGTGCAATGTTAAAATAGTCATATCTGAAGCTATAGGAGTCAAAATTGGACCTGTAAGAGCATGATGGAAGGATAAGATAAAGAATAATAATATGGGATGATCTTAATCAGTATACTAATACTAGAAACATCCATAAACATTTTGAGGAATAGAAGAAGGCAAGAACAAGCCGAGTAAATACTATTTCTAGATAAATATCATTTATGAAATGTGTTAGGGCGAGAATAACCACTCAAGAGTCTCTTCAACTTTTGTTTGTAACAATCACATGTCCATTTTTTAAAATGTTAATGAAATAAAAAATGTAAAATGACAAAATGAAGGGAAACAAAATGAACAGTCACAAGAGCGGAGGAGTCTCTCTTGTCTTATAAAGGAGAACTCGTTGAATATAATTGGGAACTTTTACGTGTTTTATAGACTAATAATACTCTTATTTCTGGATATATGAAGAGAAGAAGGTATTTTGAAGTCGTAATTGTTTTCAAATGCTTATGTGACTACTCTACACATGTATTTGTTGTTTAAGTTTTTCTAAGTACTGATCATGCAAACTATTTATGTGCTTAGTATTTATAATTATTATATTGTTGTGATTTCTAATTTGTACATGAATGATCTTGCAGGTATACTTTGCAACTATTTGAGATGATTTTGAACCATTATTGTTTTTACATATTCTTGGTTGTCATGAACTATTTATGTTGTCAAAATATCATTTTAAACTATGCTCATCTATTAGATTTTATCTCAGAGAATAGGTTAGAAGTAGTAGTTGTAGATTATTTTGTTTTCATTTTAGAGTAGGTTTATAATTAATTATAACTCTTTGGGGGACAGTTCGTTATCTTTCCCCTTTTTATTGTTTTAATTTTTGGTGACAAACAGGCCCACATACTGGTCAAAAACACTACACCAAATGAGAGTAGGTCTAATTGGGACCTGTCATCATGTATTCTCCCTTACCTAATTGACATGCCATTTGGACCTGTCAACACAACCATGCTACACCTCTTCTTTTAAGGTCTACCCATAATTCCAACTTAAGCTACAATCTTCCAAATGTAACTAAGTCCCACTCAACCAAGTTCATTCAACAAAAGGCACATGTCTAATCGTGGCCTTTAAAACATCCCGATAATACTTTAAACTTAGTTAATATTTCAATACTTAGCCAACATTGTAATATATCAAATAATTAATTTTCAGATAATACTTAGTAGCAGGGGGTTACACATTTGGTCACATCCTTCTTCTTTTGATTGTGTATAAGGATGACCAATTCCCATTGTAAAGATGTAATAGAATAATGTATATGTGTGTATGTATGTATGTATATTAAAATTGATATTGGATCTTTTCCAAGTTGGTATCAGAGCGTTCATCCCCATTGTGCTCACCTCCATCTTCTCTGCTATGTCATTCCTCTAGACCCGTTGTGTTTTCCTTTTGAAACCCTCGGCATCCTCTTTTCCACACACCATTCAATTTTCTGACACTCAATTCACTCCATTCCCTCCACCATTCACCTCATCCCTCATTCCTCTTGGCCATTGTTCCACCTTTTGAAATCATCAACGTCTTCTTCAACACATGCCCTTCCCTTCTAAAACCCTTGTCATCATTCCCTTACTCTGAGCTACTGTGTTTGTCACATGCACCCACACACACCCAACACGCCCACACACACTCAACACAAACCCAACATGCCCATGCACACTCAGCACACACCCACACACACTCAGCACACGCCAAACATGCCCTCCATAATTTTTTATGTTGATGAGGCACATGTTCAATCGTGGCCTTTAAAACATCCCAATAATACTTTAAAATTAGTTAATATTTCAATACTTAGCCAACATTGTAATATACCAAATAATTAACTGTCAGATAATACTTAATAGTTAATACTAAGTAGCAGAGGGTTACATATTCGGTCACATCCTTCCGCTTTTGATTGTGTATAAGGATGACCAATTCTCATTGTAAATATGTACTAGAATAATGTATGTGTATGTATGTATGTATGTATGTATGTATATTAAAATTGATATTGGATATTTTCCAAGTTGGTATGAGAGCGTTCATCCTCATTGTGCCCACCTCCCTCTTCTCTACTATGTCATTCCACACGATCCGTTGTGTTTCCTTTTGAAATCCTCAACATCCTCTTTTCCACACACCATTCCCTTTTTTGATGCTCAATTCACTCCATTTCCTCCACCATTCATCTCATCCCTCATTCCTCTTGTCCATTATTCCACCTTTTGAAACCATCAATTTCTTCTTTCGCACACACCCTTCCCTTCTGAAACTCTCATCACCATTCCCTTACTCTCAGTTACTGTGTCTGTCACACACGCCCATACACACTCAACACGCACCCAACACACCCACGCACACTCAGCACATGCCCAACATGCCCTTCATAATGTTTTATGTTGATAAGTCACATGTCCAATCGTGTTAAGCCCTAATATTGGCTCATTACCCCTTAATTGGGGAATATTATATTAGTAATGTTATTTTATTTATGTTGACTTTAGGCCATTAGTTGTAATTATACCTCCTAGTCTCCT
>JZKD02S0010687.1:162419-197903 GCA_000966675.3 Picea glauca
AGATAGATAGATAGATAGATAGATAGATAGATAGATAGATAGATAGATAGATAGATAGATAGATAGATAGATATAGCATTATTTTGTTAAAGGTTTGATAGCTTATCTTAAAAAGGATTAAAATATTGTTAGCTTTGTGAGAAAGAGACAAAGGAATCCTACACATGTTTAAATGATTACATGGTGACATTACTTGGCTTCAAATCCTTTCATTTGAGCCATAAGTCATGTTAGCATCCATTCTTCATGATTATCTAGCTTGTAGGCTGCCTTTTCAAAGTCTATTCATCCCAAGAAGGCAAAAGGGACAAATTTGGTCGAGTGCTACAGGATTTTCAAATAACATATTTTCAAACTGGTGCATTATTTGTTACCTATAGCAGTTGGTTGGTTTGAATTGGCACGCATACAGCAGGAAAATCCCCTATTATCCTCATCACACAGTAGATAGATCCCTACTTTATAGCCAAGAGTCTAGTCTTTTGGTCACATTTGTGCTTATGGGAAAGGGTGGACATGTGAACAATAAAGAACCCGAAGGGCCTGAAGTCATGGAGGCTTACGAAGATACCCAAATCATTTTTGATCGGGCAGGGTGGCATCTTTTTTGAACTAAGCTAGATGGTCACCATTATGCTACATCTAGGGTGTTTTTAGAGAGTTTCAATGGACAATGGGCCCGAGTTGGAAACTTGGCCATGCAATTTACTGAAGAATCCATAGTTGCAGCATGCAACCTCCCCATTGATGGTGAAAGATTGTTTAAGAATAAATTGATCACAGGAGGGGATGTTAATCAGTTTTTAAAGCCTAAACACAGAGACCCTAATTGGGCCAAGGGCATCCCCATGGATTGGATTGTTGATGAGTGGATGGAATCATTACTCATGCTTAAGAGATTCATCACATGTGAGGGGCGTTACTCTATTGTATTCCTATTCCACCTTCGATTTCTGCTTCATCTGGATGGAATTAAGAGAATGAATTTACCTTATTACTTTATGAGAGACCTCAACAAGATGGCTATGAGAGTTCAAGCAAATCCCAAGACTCCTCCTCACAGAATTTTTCATTAAGGGTTGATTAAAATTCTTGTTAAGGCTTAATTAGGGAACTTGTAGAAGACTTGGATTCAATTCTTGATCCCTTCGAGGTATGAGAAGGAAAATCATGCTATGCTTCTCAATCACATGGAAATTATGTTAATTTTGATCAAGAAACTCCAGTTGATCTTGGTCAATCCACTCCTCCAAAGAAGGGTAAACGAGCAGCATGCTTCGAGACTCTAGATGAGCTTGTAAAAGCTACATCATCCATCCAACAAACAGAGGTAGGTTCTTCTCACATATTAGGTGGAGGTAAGAACGTTTTCCCTTTTGCACATAAAACTTGTTCGAAAAGGGCTAAGAGGATATCAGAACCTAGGGTTTCAGTGGAGGACTAGCAACCTGTAAAAATAGCTGCAGAAATTAAAGACCTTGTACAAATTGAATAACCTATTCTAGAGGTCACTCCTCACATATCGAGTTCCTCTGAAGATGATACCTTTGGGTACATAATTTTGTTGAGTAAATGAAGCACAAGGCCTCGAAACAAGTTCAAGTTGAATTCTAAGGCAATGAATAAAATTGCCATCACAGAGCAGGTTATCATCATTGATGAAGAGCCTGTCAAACCTACTGGAAAGACATCTATAAGCAAGAAAACTCTTGTCACTAATCCTATGAAGGATAAATCCAGGAAGGGTGGTTTGATCATAAATAAAAATAAAATCATTGGGAAAAACAGAGTTCTTACCAGGAAACCGGGTAAGAAAGATATGAAAATCCCAAATCCTAAGATTGGATCTGAAGGGAATGAGCCTAAACATATTCAAACCCGATCTCAATATAAGCAGATAAGAAATAATAGCTTAGAATTGTTGGCAGAAGAAGCTTCCTCAATCCTGCAGAGAAAGTTGTCCATTTAAAAATATCACTTGAAAGATAAATCCAATTTTGAGATTTAAAGTAATGGAGGATGGAAAAAATATTTTGGTTCCTTATGTCTAAGGTATCATGTTCCTTTTTGGTTATGTCCAGCTATAACCTAGGCAAAGAAAGGGGTTTAACACAAATGGGAATAGTTTTTGGAAGGTCACTACAGGGAGTTCCCACAGTCACACCCAGAAAAATAAGGTCGCTACAGGAACACATGTAGTGGCCGATTTTGTTGTTGTTCGCACCTGGTTCCATATTTTGTAACAAGGGAAGGCTATAAACTATGTAGGCGTGTAATGGATCATTTTTAAAATCTATGAAATGTTTTTTTGAGTAAAAAATTGTATTGAGATATGAGTATTAATTCAAATCAGCCACATGTGATGAGTTGTCAAAGGTTAGTTTCAAGTGGAGCTTTAAAGATTAAAGATATCTACAAAATATATAGATAAAACAACAGTGTCATCATTCGAATGCAAGACAAGTCAAATAAAAGAGGTTTATGCAAGGTTGTTGCCTTGATTTTATGAGCTTTTTATAAATTATTATGATTTAGTATATCAACAGTTAGGAACTGAAATTCGTCCTGAGTTTTTGTAGAGATTTGTTTTGAGGTGTCCTTGATTCTCAGGATTGACCCTAAGTACATGTAACTTATTTTGAAACTCTATATATTGGATAATATAGAAGAAGAAAGGGTTAGATCCATGTTTTCCTAAAGGACTTTATCTTATACAACTGTTTGGATCGACCTTATATGTGTAAAGATTCAAGTGGTTAATGAATTCATTAGTTGGTGTGTATCATTCTCTTTTGTTTATCATTTCTAATTCTCCATCTTGAACACATTATTACTGTTATATGATTATATGGTTGTATGTATGTGCTGAGAGGATTTATCTAATTTTATAGTTTAATCTTCACCACATGTGTGTTTAAGATCCTTTAAACCTGATTCAAAAAGGATTTTTGGGTTTAAGATTTATTCTTCTAATGGTTAATTACATTAAAGAATAGATTGTTATTTTATGTTTATCAGTCTTGTTGCATATATTCTTCTCCAACATATACACTACTCTCACTTGACTCAACTAATGGTTTTGTTTACCTGATCTATTTCACATAGAGAAGAGGTCTTGACAACTTATCCTTTAAGTCCCTTTTAAGATCAAGAGTGTGATCCTCCCACCTCTTTAAAATTATTATGCTTTTAAAAATTTTGAAATAAGATGTGCTAGGCTTATTCCTAACGCAGTCTAGCGACAAATTTTAGCGCTAACACGGGTAATCTCTTTCTTGGAAACTAATATCTTCTCTAGATTTGGCATTCCTTTAGAAATTATTACAGACAATGGGGTCTCACTTTCATTTCCACAAAATTGACTCAATTCCTAGTCAAATTAGGAGTCAAACATTTCACTTCATCAGCTTACTACCCCCAAGGAAATGGGCAAGCCAAGTCTACTAACAAATATTTGGTTAGGATCATAAAGAGGCTCATCGAATATAAGCCTCGTCAATGGCACACGCTCCTCACTTACGCCCTTTGGGTAGATCGCACTACCACTAAGGTAAGCACGGGTTGCACCCCCTTTCATCTTGTTTATGGTCAAGAATCCATTCTTCCTACTGATCTGGAAATTTCTTCTCTACGATTGATGCTACAGATTGAAGAATTAAATTCTTCCAATGTTCTTCAAAGGATAAATGCACTATTAGCCTTAGAATAACAAAGAATGTTTTCCTTGGAAAACATAAAGAGAAGACAACAAACTGTACATAAATATTTTAACAAACATGCAAAAGATTTCAAATTTAAGGTAGGTGTGAAAGTCTTACTTTGGGACTCATCCCATGCTGACAGAGGAATACATTCGGAGTTTTAGAAATTATGGCTAGGTCCTTTCAAAATCGCTTTTGTCCTAAGCGTAAACACTTACCTTTTAAAGGTATTGGAAGAGTGATCGTTTTCTTATAGTACCAATGGTTCCCACTTGAAACATTATGTGGAATCAACTTGATTGATAAATTCCATGTGGAAATCACTGTTGTATATAGTTTTATGTTTCCTTGTTTTATTTTTCTTTGTTAAATTGAATTTTCAATTTTTGTTGTTTAATTTTCTACTATTTTGTTTTATGTTTATCAGAATTAAATTTTGGATCAGTTTTCCACAACAATGCCATTATGTAAGTATTGTTGATCAATAACAATAAAATTTACACAGTTGTCACGATGTCCTCCTTTTAGACATCGTTCAAAATGATTTTTTCTTTCAGTACTTCTATTAGATAGATGATTTGGTCCTCTTCCCTATTTTTTGCTATCCATTTCTTCCCTGCATACTGAGATTCAAAAGAGAATATCATAAAATTTCTCCTTAACACGAAGAAACAATTTTTACTGTGATTGATCAAATGTTATGCATGCAGGACCAAACCCCCTCATATGTACCACTTTTCATGAGTTATTCCCAAAATCGTGTCTCATTATTTCCATTAAACCATGTTTTCCCCCTGTTGCATAATCATTCTGGTCAATAATTCTTTGATCTATGTTCAACAATATGTGAAACCAGACATTCTGAGTTCTTAATCTATTGGAAATAGATTTCCCTGTGGAGTTGTCAGTTTGTTGACGCCCAAAAGTGCAACATAGGGTACCTGCTTGCAAATGGTTGTAATGCCTTGTTATTTAATTATATTTAATAATATACTAATAGGTGGGACCCCTTATTTGACTTGTGTGACTATGACGAAGAGACGACACTTATGTTTTATGTGTTTGGTAGTGATATGAGCTCTACAGTTATTTTCTTTTAAGTTGTTTTCGAAATAAGTGGCCAAATGATGTTATGGGCGATGTGACTTAAGAATAAATGATGTTGTCTTTATATAGATCTCACAAGTATTATTGTGTTGCATTTAGTTTGATGAAGGATCTAAACTCTGTGTTTAAGTTATATGTATGATATGGTGATTTCATGCTACAAGGATTGCATGCATTGTTTGAATTGGAAGTATGGTTGAAACATGGTATCCATAGCAAGTTCTTGATATATGTCACATTGGAGTTTTAAATGAAGGTTGGCGCATTTGTTAAAGTTTAAGGCTTGGGATATGATGGTGTATCAAGCTTGCATTAAATTGATTTTGGAATTAGTGTGTTGATGTGTTGTATTGTAGCTTGCTCATACTAGCTATTGATGAATGTGTAAGTGTAGATATGACATGTAGTAAATGCAAGTCGCTCTAACCTACCTCGAGCCCGCCACCCTAGCCATCTTGCATTTGCCCTTGTTGGTTGTTTTTACTTAGCTTTGTTCGGCCGTGGAAGAGGTATACAGATTTGGTAGACTCTCCTTGGAAACTTTTACACAAGTATGGGGTTTCTTGTTGCTCCATCCATGAATATTTCGCTATGTTCTTTGATTAAGTCAACAGTTGGCTCTTGAGTTTTCTCGATGTCTATGCATTTCCAAAGTTATGATATTTGGAATTTTTTGACTATGTATGGATTATTAGAAAAGTTTTGGTCTCTATGGCATTTGTATTCAAACTATTTGCATTAAAAATGTGGGTGTTTCTTATTGTATGAAATTGTTCATGCTTTACCTGTGGAAAGGGATGTTGTTTGGGAATTTCTTGGGCCTGCCTTGCCTCTAGTTTTCTTTTGATGATTTCTCTTTGTTCGATAGAAATTTTATCATTGCTCGTGCCCTGTGGGTTATTTGGAAACTATGCATGTCATTTAATTATGTGAATCTCATGGCTATCGTGCACGTGCCCTTGTATCAGCTCTATAAATATAAATGTGGAATTTTGTGGTGGTGTTAAGCTTTCCATGCTCCTTTTGGCTAAAACCTCAACTTGGTTAGCTCGCCCTCCTTCACCGCATTACTATTGATAGTTGTGTATCGAACCATGTATTTGGAAAATAGGGTGGAAGGTGGCCAACCCAGAATTTAGTAAAGGCATTTTTCGTGATCTTTTTGGTCATGAGTTTAGTCGATTAATTGTTGTGTGAAGATGAAAAGAATGTTAAGCCCACTCATTGTCTGGTACTACAATTTGTCCTATGGAAATATTGGGGTGATGACATCATTGCAAAACCATTGTTTAAGGGATACAACCCACTGTGTGTTCGATTTTATATGAAAATAATACCTTTGTGGATGAATTATATATGCGTTGAATGAGTTTTGCAAACCAAAATGAGAGGGAATTTTGGAAGCATTGTTATTTGAAGTTTCAATTTTGAATTGTGTTATACACATGTATCCCTTATGTTGCCACTTTGAGGAACCCTGCAGTGATTTTGAATGTATTGGTCTTGATATTGTGGACCACAGTCTGTCCTTTCCTCGACTATTGGTTGTGATTATTGTGATTATTTTGATTTTATGTCTCCTCGACTTTGTTGTGCACATGATGTGTTATTACTGTTGAATGTTTATTAGGCAATAAATTATGAAATGATTACTGTGCCATGCAATTTCTAAATGTAAATGAGCAGCCTTGAAGTGAAATTTTTTGGAAACAGAGCGTTGAATTTCAATTTTGAAACAACAATGGTTTTGAATTTTAATTGACGTTTAAGATGGCATTGTTTGATATATTAGAACAATATCCATGGGAGTCCTTTCCATTATACCATTTTACAAAAAATACACTCCCCTCGTTATCCCAATTACATTTTCTCATTCCCTATTCTATTGATATTCATTTTTAAGAAAGGTTTGTATGGAAATGGAGAAAAATTGAGGTGCAGTAATTGATGATTGGTATTCTGGGATATGTTCAAATACACAGTTGATTGTTTTTGTTGATTTCTTGAATAGTATTCATAAAATATTTCCCCCTCCATGATATCACTTTACGCTAAATGTAATCCCTCCATACTCCCAATGACCCTATCAATTCCCTGGTCGTATGGAAATTAATAAATGACATTTTTATTGATGAATTGCATGTGTCATGTAGTAAATTATAGAGCCAACTCTTTATTTAATTTAAGTGGAGTTTCATGTATGGGTTATTAAGAAGTTTTCATGACTGATTAAATATTTCTACAGGATCATTTTTTTCAGCGAGCATAGTAATGGCTGAAATAATAGAGGTAGAGGTAACTGGCAGCGAGGCTATAAAAGGGCTCAGTTTTCTATCCACTTCGATGTTGATCCACAAGAGTTAAACCAGTTGTTTCAAGTTGGGTTTTTCAATTTGGTTGGCCATGGTATATTGCATCCCTGACCTAACAGGCCCCCATTTCAACATCCTCAGAATTTTCCCAGCATTCATATTCCTCCACATGTGTCAATACAGCCCAAAGTCCCCGCTAATGATGGTTGGCAAGAAATTTTCCACCAGCCTGACTCTTACCACCATGGTTGGCCCACTGTGCCATTTCCTTGACCACCACCAGTTAATCCTAATCCACAAATTGCTCGTGTTGTTTATCCAGTACAGTCCTCGCACGTCAGCAAAAGATTAAAAACTGATATCCCACAACCTGTGCAAGACAAAGGAAAAGAAGAAACATCCCCCTCCATTCCATCCACATGGTCTTCTAAATATGTGTCATCATGTCTCCACCTAAATCATGACTTCTCCCATGTGATCAGCGAAATACAGCCTCAGGGGTCTAACCAACCAAGGGCTACCCCAGAAAATTCAAGAGGAGACAGTAGTGAGAAGAGGAAATATGCCTCACACAGCAGAGAATATGGATTTTAAATGTTTTTTTTATGATATCCAGTGATGAAGACAACGTTTAATGATTTTCAACATATTTTGGACAACAAGCTTTATTTTGGACATTTTTTATGGATAAGATGGATATATTGTTTCTTTTTGGATATGGTCTTAAATTTTGTTGATATTTAAATATTCGAATTAAATGATATCCATGGGAGCTACAAGGGTGTTATATGATCCAAATGATGTTTTGTATTTTATATTTGATGATTGGAAAATAGAATGATGGGAGTCACAAGGGGTCCCACCTATTTAGTTATTATTAATTAGACCCTTATTTATATATTAATATTAATTATTTCTCCCTAAACTAGTTAGTTAAGTTAATTTGACTCAACTAAAGAAAGTAGTTGAACTACCTCCACTTATTGAGAAAGAATAAACTTTCATTGAGAGGAAGAGACAAGGGAGAATAGAAGGAGAACTATAACTCTTAGGTTTTCTCTCTAGTTAGTGATATAGCTTAAGTTTTCATTCATTTCTAAGTTTACTTGAAAGCCTAATCCTCTTATTGACAACAAGGTCTTATTGAAGGCAGCAGGATTCAAAATTAAACCATACCATTCATCATCTTATTTTAAAGGTGTTCGATTTATCTTTTATAGTCTGTGTATTCTTGTTGGATTATGAATTAATTTGCATGGATGATAGAGAATATCTTGCAGAGTCAAGTGGCAACATTTTGTGGTAAGTTGATCCAGATCATTAGTTTTAGTTTTATTTCACTGTCAGGGTCTTTTTGTATGGTGCCCATCGGAGACTTCTAAATTTGAATTTGGTCCATACCCTCGCAGGGGTTTGTAAAAGAGAAATATAGTTTTTGTATCGCAGAATGAAATAAAATCAGATTATTGTTTTGTCTCATACATGTGTTTTCATGACTTGGTTCTTCCTTTCGCTTTCGTATCCATGTTTACTTTATCGTAAAATCTGTATACATTCATGTAACTTTGTTGAAATTTTATTTTTATATTGCAACATATACAAATCATAAAATCAGCCTTAATCCTTTGTAATTAATACTTGTGGATTGAGTGAATGTTTTGAGGCTCTATCTTGTCTTAGCCAGGAAAGATATGAAAATGATTGAGTGAGGTACTACATACCTTTTCCTCAACAAGGTGTAGATTTGATTTCAATTTTACCATATTACTTTCAATTGCTACTTTGAGGCTCTCCAAATTCTCACCAAGATCTTTTCTAGGGGAAGTTTACAAAATTTGTAGCTTTGATGTATCTCTTAAATTGTACCTTGTGCTTTAGGAGATTAAATCAATGAAGGGGATTCGATAAAAACACGGTTAGATGCCCAAATGTCCATGATAACCAAGAGGATTATATTGTTGTTCCTCTATTCTATGCTCATAACTTGAGCCCAATTCAAAGCATATTGTGGTTTTCTTTTATGATTAGTTCCATGTCAATGTTGCTATTGTTAACAACAATGTAGATGATTATGTGCATTTGTACTATCTAAATTATTTGAGATTTGTTAATTAACATATCAAATTAATATTGGAATGCAAAACATCAAAGATGAGTCAACAACAAAGGTTGACAACCGATGAATACCATTCATATGATGAGAGAATAGTCGATGAGAATGATATGGACAGATATCCATGTCCATGTAAAGATTGTCTTGGTGGAAAGGTGAGAAAAAGAAATGTGATTTATAGACATATGATAAGACATGGGCATAGTGGTATAAGCCCTTGGGGAAACAATTATTATGAAGATGTGATAGAAGTGCATAGCATGAGAGATGAAAAGGTACCAAACATTCCTGAAGTGGCACCAAACATAGATGAAGAGGCAACAATGTTAGAAGAACGGGTTGAAGTTAATAGAATGTTGAATGAGGGTCTAAATGATGATTGGGCCAAGTCGATGGAGGATTATTTAAAGCCTATGTATGTTAATTGCAAGTCAAATCATTTGCAACAATCCTTCAAATTCTTAACTTGCAAGTGGTGCATGGTTGGGCAAATGAGAGTGCAGGTGATTTATTGGCATTTTTTAGTTGGTTGTTGCCACGTGAGGGAACTTTATACTATTTTCAAAGGTCTTTCGTTGTCATTGTTGATTTCTATTTGGAAAGAGAACCTTCTCTCCCCTTTCTTGTCTTAGGATTAGATTCAAATTTACTAAAATAGGAGATGTTACATACATATCCAGAAAAAATTCATACTCTTGGTCTACACTCTATAAGATTGTTTCCAAGATGTTTGTAACATCTCCACTACCTATAATAAAAAAAATTCGTTGTCTTCTCAACAATAATGAGAATCCCCAGAGTGTGTAGCAACAAAATGCCAATCCCCAAGTCCCAGGTCTTCTATTTACCTACCCAGCTCTCTGTACATAACCGTGGTCCTATGTCCCTTTCCATTGGGGTTTCTATTTTCAACCATCCTGACTCACTCCTTACACATTGGCCCTACTTGGCTAAGCCTTTGGCCCACACGACCAGCTCCTATATGACCAAAGCAACAGTTTCTCATCGGAGTTTCAAGGTTTGCGGTGCCGAGGTGCACATGTACCCGGAACTCTTGATCCTCCGATCCCCGATGTGCTTCTGCCCTCCAAGCTAAGCCCTGGCCAATGTGACCACTAAATCCTAGGATCGTAGTCATAACCTCTCGTCGGGGCTATGGGGTTTCCAATGTCGTAAAACACTTACCGCTAGGTTTCCCGATCTCTTGAACACCGATTCTCCGTCAAGCTGACAGTTGGCTCCCACTACGGCTCTTCCCTCAGCTCCACTATTCGGATAACTGTTCCCCACTGATCGGGGTTTCGTGGATCGCGATTTCAAGGTGCACAATTCACTTGTCACCGAGATCCCTGATATCCCGATGAACTCCAAACGCTGATGGATTAACTCCTTGTCGAGATTCTCTCCGATGGCGCAGATCTCTACTATGTGTCCTCTAAATGAACGGTCCCGATTTCCTCCGAGGTTTGGGACTTGAAATGTCTCAAGTTCCTTGTCCTCAGGAACTCCGATTTTCTCATCCCTGACTCTTCCCGAAGGTATGACACCTATCCTCCGCTAATTCCACCTGTGGCCCACACAACTCTCCTATCGGGATTTCACGTATCGCGATTTCAAACTACGAGGGTTTCTTCCCTTCGAAATCCCCGATGCTCTAAACTCCGACCCTTCTGGATCTACTGACACGCATCCTCCAAAATGAACAGTTCAGGTCGTGTCAAGAAATCGCGGATCGTGATTCCATATGACACAATTTCTTTGTGCTCGAAAACTCCGTTTCTCTGATTCCTCGGGATCTCCTGACACGCGTCCTCAACTATGGACGGCTTAGATCCTCTCATGGCTTCGCCACTCGCGACTTGGAGCATCCAACTTTTGGACTCCTACCCCGCGAAACTCCGAGCTCACAAAATCCCTGGATCTCTGCCACCTGTCCTCCTCGGATGGACGGCTCTGATCCTCTCGTGGCTTCGCCACTCGCGACTTGGAGCTTCCAATCTTTGGATTCCTACCCCGTGAAACTTTGAGCTCACGATATCCTTGGAACTTTACCACATGTCCTCCTCAGATGGATGACTCTGATCCTCTCGTGGCTTCGCCACTCACGACTTGGAGCTTCCAATCTTTGGACTCCTACCCCGCGAACCTCCAAGCTCACGAGATCCCTGGATCTCTACCACCTGTCCTCCTTGGATGGATGGCTCTGATCCTCTCATGGCTTCGCCACTCGCGACTTGGAGCTTCCAATCTTTGGACTCCTATTCATGAGGCTTAACCCTCATCTATCTCCCTAAAGATCTAACGACTGCCAGGATTCCTAGTTCAGATCTGACGATTCAGATCGGTCCCGATGCCGCGCCCTTTTCTACTGCTTTTTGGACATGGAAAAATCAACGGTTCAGATGCTTTCATGGAGCCTGGGGGTCTACGATTCGGATTTCCTCGCTATTCACGAAGATAGAGGGAAAAGGGTTAAGGCAATTAATGCCCTCATTCATCCCTACGATTTAACAATTGTGAATGACCGCAGGTTCCTCGACAGGATCTCATCCGTTGTTCAATACTTACCCTTATGCTGCTACTTTGGGATTTTTAAGAGGGTTGTTCCTCTTTATACAGGGTTGTTAAGACTTGTTCATTCAAGTCCATTTTCTGGGTCCTTTGTGAACCTTTCTAGGGAGTAAATCTCTATGAAGAGATCTGTACCGGGTATCCCTGAGACAGATAAGGGAAGCAACTTCCTGAGAACGGGCTGGGAACCTAACTTATTTCAATCTAGGCATAAATACAATTACTTCATCCATGCACATCATGCGTGGTTTCCTCTGTTATGAGCATATATCTATTCATTCTCATCAAACACTGCACAGACATTCTTACACAGAAATCATTCATAATTTGACAGTTCTATGAGCATATATATGCATATACCAGTCTATGAATTTCAAGATGCAATATATATAAAACACTTATCAGAAATAACACCCGAAGTGGGTGCGACTACTAAGAGGGGTGCTCGTTTCCACCCAACCATAGGCGTAGAGACTCCCAATGGATTTACCACTAGCCACCCCCGAGTTGAGACCACGATGCTCTGAGACTGCATCTCTCTGTCTGCCAGTGACCAGGAGCGAAGGTTGCAATCCTTCCTCTCTGTTATCACTCACTCTGCGTGAAATTTTCCAGAGTTCCCCTCGCGTCTGCCCCCCCTTCCATCGCTTCTTCCATACGCCTTATCCTCTCATGAGGTTGCGTGTGGCACGATTACCCTCGCGTCGATCAGGCCTGACGGCTCTATGGATGGGCGGTTCACCATCCCATCCCTCATCAAGCCGCCCGCCTACCAGCCTGTGAGACATTAAATTTGGGGGCCAGCGAGCCGCTTTTGGTTCTCTGGGCCAGTGGAGTCCAAATACGGTATTCATTCAGGGTGTAAGTTAACACCACCTTTTCAGGAGCCTTCCATCGCCATCGTGGTCTCTTTTCTGCACATCCCCTCTCAGTAGTCCTGCAATAAATTCAAAATATTATTCACATTCATTGACCTCTTCCTGCAGGTCCATTTACATCACATATTCATACTTATGAGTTTGCCATAGTCCTCGGCCAGTCCAGTTATATTTACAATCTGGGGGAAACAGGGTGTTACAATGTTGTCTATAATTCCCCTTGCTGAGTGTGGCTCATGGGTTTATAGGTGTAGCTTTGATTTCAATTTTACTGCATTACTTTCAATTACTACTTTGAGGCTCTCCAAATTCTCACCAAGATCTTTTCCAGGGGAAGTTTACAAAATTTGCATCTTTGACGCAGTGAACCTTTTTTTATGGTTGAAAGTACTTTCAGAAACATGCCTCGAGCGGATTCACTAGTGAATCCCCTCCGAGATTTTTTAATCTAGTGTTTGTTTTTACCTTTAGGTTAACCTAGAGTAAGGTTTGGAATCTTTTCTATTGAGATTTGGTAGCAAGGAAGGTTTTCCACCATTGTGCAGTGTCCTAGCATGGTGGAGAACAATGAAACTTGGTTGAGTTGACTAATTGAATTTTCCTAAAGTTTAACTTAAGAAAAATAATTGTTGATGTGTTATATTCTTCAGTTAACTACTTGGTCACCTTTCTAAGGTTAAAAGTGAAAATAAATTAAGTGATGGTTGTTTGAGTGATTGACCAATTCTGATCTCCTCCTGCACAAAGGCATCCCTCATGTGCATGAATGACCCAATTGTGGAGCTATTTGCATGAGGAAGGGAGCCTTAGCTGTTGTGTGAGATTCCTCTGCATGTTGTGTCTAATAATTTTTTGTTTGATGCAATTTACCATAAGTTACAACCATATGAATCATAGGTGGTTAAGTGTCTGAGTGAACACATTCTAATTCCACATATTTCCTCTCAATTGTATCTTGTGCTTTGGGAGACTAAATCAATGAAGGGGGTCCGATACAAACACAGTTAGATGGCCAAATGTCCATGATAACCCCAAGGATTAGATTGTTGTTCCTCTATTCTTTGCTCATAACTTGAGCCCAATTCAAAGGATATTGTGGTTTTCTTTTATGGTTAGTTCCATGTCAATGTTTCTATTTTTAACAACAACGTAGTTAATTTTGTGCCTTTGCACTATATAAATTATTTGAGATTTGTTAATTAACATATCAAATTAATATTGGAATGCAGAATATAAAAGATGAGTACACGAAAAAGGTTGACAATCGACGAGTACCATTCATATTATGAGAGAATAGTCGATGAGAATTATATGGATAGATATCCATGTCCATGTAAATATTGTCTTGGTGGAAAGGTGAGGAAAAGAGTTGAGGACAATGAAACTGGGCTGAGTTGACTAATTGAATTTTCCTAAAGTTTAACTTAAGAAAATTAATTGTTGATGTGTTATATTCTTCAGTTGACTACTTGGCCACCTTTCTAAGGTTAAAGGTGAAAATAAATTAAGTGATGGTTGTTTGAGTGATTGACCAATTTTGATCTCCTCCTGCACAAAGTCATCCCTCATGTGCATGAATGACCCAATTGTGGGCCTATTTGCATGAGGAAGGGAGCCTTAGTTGTTGTGTGAGATTCCTCTACATGGTGTGTCTAATAATTTTCTTTTTGATGCAATTTACCATAAGTTTACAACCATATGAATCATAGGTGGCCAAGTGTCTGAGTGAACACATTCTAATGTCATATATTTCCTCTCAATTTATGGCACTAATCTCTTAAATTTTACCTTGTTCTCTGGGAGATTAAATCAATGAAGGGGATCCAATACAAACACAATTAGATGCCCAAATGTCCATGATAACCCAAAGGATTAGATTGTTGTTCCTCTATTCTTTGCTCATAACTTGAGCCCAATTCAAAGGATATTGTGGTTTTATTTTATGATTAGTGTCATGTCAATGTTGTTATTGTTAACAACAATGTAGTTGATTTTGTGCCTTTGTACTATCTAAATTATTTGAGATTTGTTAATTAACATATAAAATTAATATTGGAATGCAGAACATAAAAGATGAGTACACGACAAAGGTTGACAATCGATGACTACCATTCATATTATGAGAGAATAGGCGATGAGAATTATATGAACAAATATCCATGTCCATGTAAAGATTATCTTGGTGGAAAGGTGAGGAAAAGAAATGTGATTTATCAACATATGATAAGACATGGGAATAGTGGTATAAGCCCTTGGGACAACAATTATTATAAAGATATGATAGAAGTGCATAGCATGAGAGATGAAGAGGTACCAAACATTCATGAAGTGGCACCAAACATAAATGAAGAGGAAACAATGTTAGATGAAGGGGTTGAAGTTAATAAAATGTTGAATGAGGGTCTAAACGATGATTAGGCCAAGTCGATGGAGGATGATTTAAAGCCTGTGTATGATAATTGCAAGTTAAGTCATTTGACAACAATCCTTCAAATTCTTAACTTGGAAGTGGTGCATGGTTGGACAAATGAGAGTGTAGATGAGTTATTGGCATTTTTGAGTCAGGTGTTACCACATGACTCCACATTGCCAAAAAAATGAAGTCAGTGTAAAAATCAAATCACTAAGTTAGGATTAGGATATGAAAACATCCACACATGTGTAAATGGTTGTGTATTATTTTGCAAAAATATTGCAAGTGAGATAAAATGTCCAAAATTTCAAGACGGGAGGTATAGACTACGGTTGAAATCAGTTGTGGATCCCAGAAAGGTTCTTCACCACTTTCTGTTAATCCCACGATTACTTTGAATGTATAGGTGCGGAGACATTGTTGAACTTATGCAATGGCATGCCCAAAATAAAAGCACTGATGGAAAACAACATGTGCCTGATTCTAATATGTGGATGGAATTTGATAATAAATAGCCTAATTTTGCCCAAGATCCTCATAATATAATGTTGGGTTTGGCTCTAGATGAGGTGAACCCATTCTCTGATCAAAGTATTAAATGGTCAACTTGGCTAGTGTTTTTAATCAATTATAACTTGCCACCATGTTTAGAAACTAAACCATTTTTCCTAATGTTATCATTGATTATACCAGGAAAAAAAGTGTGACTACAGATACAATCAATGTTTATTTAGAGCCATTATATGATGAGCAAATGGAATTTTGGAAAGGAATTGAAGCAATTCAATTTTTAAGGGATGGTCATTCAATCAAATTCACTTTAAGAGCTTCCTTATTGTTTACGATTCATGATTTTGCTGCATATGGCACATTGATTGGTCTCACTGTTCATGGATACCATGGATGTCCTTCTTGAAAACTTAAGGATTTTGTGAGGAACTCAAGAAGTTTGCATAAGTGTGTTTATTGTGGACATCGTGCTTACCTGAAAAAGGATCATCCATATCATCGAAAAAAAACACGTTTCACTGGCCAGGAAGAGAATCGTGAAGCACCATTTCCAATAATGAGTGAATAGATTATTGAGAATGGACATAGAAGAATGTTGTTTAATTAAAGTGGTGGGATTTTTCGTAGTAGGGATGATCCATGTAATGAAAGCGGTGTAAAACGATTGTGCATATTTTATAAGTTGTTGTACTTTAAGGATATAGCCATTAGGCATATTGTTGACTTTACGCATATCGAGAAAAATATAGCCTATGCTATTATAGAAACTCTTTTTAGTGTTTTTGATATTGTTTCATCACATGAATACTTTTGATAACTAAAGATTCGTCGAAATCTTTGGGTTGAAAAATATGATGATGAAAAATATAGAAAACCTAGTGCTCCTTATGTTTGGAAAAAGAAACAACGTGCACAATTCTTAAAGTTGATGTCTTAGACTCGCTTTCCCATTGGATATGTAAGTAGCAGTATTATAAGCCAAACTGACATGAATAGCTTAAGAGGCCTCAAGATCCATGACTATCATATCATAATTGAGAATATTTTACCTATTGTGGCCAATATATCAAGTTTGGCAAAGGGGCCAAGATTGGAAATTATAAGGTTGGGCCTAATATTAAAGAGAATGAGTTTACATGTATTAGATTCTTCTAATTTGATAGTTTGAGGGAGGAGGTTGTTGAATTCCTTTGTCTATTGGAACGAGAATTGCCACCAACAGTATTCAACATTTCTATGAATATTTTGATACATATAGAAAATGAAGTAGAGAATTGTGGCCCAATAAGAACGAGATGGATGTATCCTATAGAAAGATATATGAAGGTTTTGAAAAAAATCATCCATACTAGGGAAAAATTAGAAGGCATCATGTCTAAGGGATATTCAATGCAAGAGGCCATGGGATTTTGCATAGAATATATGAAGGATTTTAAAAATGTCAATCGACGTGTATGGGATGATGATAAAGTTGATAGAGTTTCAATTGAAGTATTAGAAGGAAAAGGAAGATGCTTTAAATTATCACATAAATAAAGAAGTGTGATACATGCCTATGTTCTTCAGAACACATGTTCATTCGATAAGTGGTGCGGGTAAAAAAAAATTACACAATAATTTATTTCTTCAATTGCATTTACACATTTATATTATTATTCTTATTATCTTGTACATTCATATTCTATGTAGGAAATACGAAGAAGAGAATCAAACATGGATGCAACGTCGACCTCAAAAGTGCAGATGTCATGATTTGATTGGAGGTGATTCTTTTCCAAAATTTGAAGAATTGATTGCTAATGTAATCAATGATTCAAAAGAAGAAGGTCAAAATATAACAATGGAGGAAAGTGAGTTTTCACAATTTCCACATATATGGACTATGCAGTTTAGTGGCATGTGGGCCTATGTTAGTCATTTAAGAGTGGAAGAAAAGGATAAAGGAAAAGGAATTTGTGATTATGTTGTTAGGGTTGAATCCATTCATGAAACTGAGAAGAAATTTTATGTTGGATTTATCCAAGAAATTATTCAAGTTGATTATGGTGAAAATAGTCCCATATTATTAAAATGTAAGTGGGTCAAACCATCTACAATACAATTTAATGAGTATGGATTTGTATGTGCAAATATACGACAATTTTTATCAGATATTGATGAGCCATATATCTCTCCTCTTCAAGTTAACCAATCATATATAATTGATGATGTAAGAAGCCCAGGATGGTCATATGTCATTCAAACAGAATTTCATTCGAAACGAAAATTCATGGAAGTTGTTGATATAATTCCTAATGGGAAATACAATAACTTACAAGAAAAATTTGAAGAAGTGGATAAAGATAATGATAGAGGGATTGAAGAAGATACTTTGATTACCAACGAAGAGATTGAAATAGAGAATGTATTGCATGCCTCAGGTGAGGATGACGAAGAAAGTCAAGAACATGGACACGGGAGTGATCAAGATTCTGACCCTCAATGGCAATGCGGATGATTATGATGATGATTCATCACCTTAACTGGTAAGCTTGTCACTTAAAATTGGGTTATATGTATGGTGTAATTTATTATTGAATGTAATTTATTATTAGAATTTATAGATGTTGAATACAATTTGAATATATAAAAATGCATAGCATGTGGTTTAAATTGGAGGCATAGTAAGTTTACATAAAATGCTTTACATGCCTTTCACATAAATTTACTTATTTGTTGTTGATTTCAAGCTATATAAGCAACACTTCAGGGGCTGATTTTAAGAGGCATTTGTTCTTTAACTTGTGCATTTAATTTTTGACCACATGCATTAATAAAATATGAGTTTCAAACTCTTATTCCATTGTTGTTTTGTTCATTCAAGTGGTTTATTTATACACTATTGTTTATTTGGACTTCAGGATATCAAGAAAACGTCCTTGAGGTGCAAGTTAGATGACAGTGATAATGCATAAAAGATGACAGAATATGAGCGCTCTAGTAGAGAACATGTGACCAAGAATGATGAATATTTATCGCCTCTTGGTTTGACAAACAGGAAAGTTGTTAATCCACTTAAGTAGTATATTATTTGTTTAATAGTGTTGAATGTTTTATAGGAAAGAAATTTATGCATATAAGACATAATATGATTTTTTTTTGTATTATAGGAAAGAAAAATATGCAGGCACAGAAAAAGTGGAGAAAAAATCAAGGGAAAGTAAAGATACAGTGCCACCAACTCGTAGAAGCCAGTGCCTTTGTGATCCAACAAATGTAGTTGGTGAAAATAATATTGGTCATGGTGTGCAAGTTTATATAGCACATGGTGATGTGGAGATTGATATAGCACATGGTGTTGCACGGCGTGATGAATTCTTAGCAAAAATTCTAAAAGAGATTATTGGTCAACATGCGAAAAAAGGAAGAGCAAGTCTGGAGATGTTGAATGTAATGTATTATTAGAATTCATAGATGTTGAATACAATTTGAATATATATAAATGCATAACATGTGGTTTAAATTGGAGGCATAGTAACTTTACATAAAATGCTTTACATGCCTTTAGCATAAATTTACTTATTTATTGTGGATTTCAAGTTATATAAGCAACACTTCAGGGGTTGATTTTAAGAGGTATTTGTTCTTTAACTTGTGCACTTAATTTTTGAGCACATGCATTAATAAAATTTGAGTTTCAAACTCATATTCTTCTATTGTTCTGCTAATTCAAGTGGTTGTTTATACACTATTGTTTATTTAGACTTCAGAATATGAAGAAAAAGTCCTTGAGGTGCAAGTTAGATGACAACGATAATGCAGAAAAGTTGACAGAATATGAGTGCTTTCGTAGAGAAAATGTGACCAAGAATGATGATTATTTATCGTCTCTTGGTTTGACAAACATGCAAGTTGTTAATCCACTTAAGTAGTATATTATTTGTTTAATAGTGTTTAATTTTTTATAGGCAAGAACTTTACGTATATAAGACATAATATGATATTTGTTTTGTTTTATAGGTAAGAAAAATATGCAGGCACAGAAAAAGCGGAGAAAAAATCAAGGGAAAGTAAAGATATAGTGCCACCAACTCGTAGAAGCTAACGCATTTGTGATCCAACAAATGTAGTTGATGAAAATAATAGTGGTCACATTGTGTAAGTTGATATAGAACATGGTGATGTGGATTGTGATATAGCACATGGTGTTGCCCAGTGTGATGATTTCTTAGAAAAAGTTCTAAAAGAGATTATTGATCAATATGTGAAAAAAGGAAGAGCAAGTGTGGAGATCATTTATGCAAAACTCAAGGACATGTTTGAAGGAACATATAAAAAGACCGGTATTGAGCTACATATTGCCACACCTGATGTGGCCAAGGAGAATTATCTTCCGGTTAATGCAAGTCATGAAGAGATAACACTTATAACTGGTGTGCATCAAAATTCACCTGTTGCATCTCTTGATGAAACTGGATCAACCAAAAATATTGTTAGTGGTTCACAAGATGTGTCTTCTTTTGTTAAAAGACAAAGATTGAGTCAAGGATTGTATATATGTATACAAAGGAATGCAAAAGAAAGAAAAATAGAAGGTAAGACATCATTCTTCGTTGCAGTGTCGAAAGATGGTGAGCCCATTCGGAAAAATGTAGCGATGTGGGACTAGGATTTGGGAACAAGATGTAGGGCTCATTTGGATATTTGAAAATCAAAATTTTTAGATCAAGATCCACGAATTGTAAATGGAAAATTATTTTGAGACTATTGGTGGAAAAATCTCTAGAAAATATTATAAGCAAAAGATGAGAACTATGATGAACACTTATAGATATAATTGCATAAAATTAATCATGGAAGGAAAAGGAAAGACAAACTTCGCTCTATCTCCCAAACAATGCGAGGCGTTGAAGGAAACTATATGTTCTGAAGAATATTTGACAAAGAGGAACTGGGGCATGAAAGCAAGAGATAATGTCAGGAATCCATATACATTTGTTCGAGGCAGGTTGCATGCCAAAATAGACAAATTGACAATAAGTGTTGATTTTTGGTTGAATTTAAGTTGTTATTTATTTCAATTTGTTTATTGAAATGACTATGTTGAAACTTGACATTGTATTTTAGGTGGAAAATAGTAACAGAGAGCCAAGTGTAGAAGACATTGTTCATTATATGGTAGCATTAGATTCTAGTATATCTGACAGTGAGAGCAAGTGGAAAAGTAGAGTGTCGATAGAGAATTCACAACCATCGGTTGGAGGTCAAAGAAGTCCAGACATAAGAGCCATTACAAATGATGTGAACTCGAGTGATTAGTACCAACATGTAATGACTTGCCTACAACATCTCAATGATACAATTTCACAGTTGGTTGCCTCTGTTAAGCCTATATTTTCTGCATGGAATGAACATAAATCCAGTGATTCAATTGAGGTAATATTCTCTATTGATCTCATTTATTCTTGTTTGAACATGTATGCCATTTCTTCTTGTAAATCAATCTATTGTATCTCATTACTTCTTGTTTGACTAGGTTTTGTGCTTGTAAATTGAACTAGAAGTTGTAGGATTTTGTATGTTTCCACTTAGTCTGCTACATTTACAATGAACTCTTAAGTTCTCCCACTTACACTCTCTTACTAATAATTAGTGCACTAAATTAAATCTCTAAGACAGTCTGGTTCCCTATGGACAGGCCGCCTTCTTCTTCTGTCTTTTCATCCTTGCATTGTGTAGAACCATCCTTTGTTTCTAGAATCAGCTCTCTATGTTCTACCTTTAAAGTATCAAGTATGTTTTGAGTCTAAAAGAGTGCCACAAACAGCTCGAGAGCCATATACTCTCAGGAAATGCAAGACACTTTCACACTAATCCTAACATAAGAGAAGAAGAATTTAATTAAGAACACAAATGAAACAAGCAATCACACAGTACACCGAGATTTTGAGCATTCCTTTGAGCATTCTTCTTTCTTGTTTTCTTATTCATTTAGAATAAAAGGTTACATATCTAACATTGGTCCACACCTAAGACACAATCGACATCATACCCTCTTGCACAGGCAAGAACAACCCTGTGGCCAAATTAGCTTACAGATACATGATTAGTAACCTACAACTACACATGCACTAAATTTCATAAGTGTATTACATCATTACCTTACAAAAATAGACTTTATGACCTTACAACACACCTATTTATAGTCTTTACAATAGGAAAAACCCTAAATATTGGCGCCCAAATGCAGTCACAGATCTATGCATATCATTGGCTACAAAACTTGCAAATATTGAGATTGTATTACAGTCGACTCCAAGTCGGGTTTACCAGTTGGCCTTCATTCAGTCTCTAGTTGGTCATCTCATGCTCGCACTTCGACCTCTTGTTGGTTGACTT
This sequence comes from Picea glauca, assembly GCA_000966675.3. NCBI lineage: Eukaryota > Viridiplantae > Streptophyta > Pinopsida > Pinales > Pinaceae > Picea > Picea glauca. The sequence continues at coordinate 184,403 of JZKD02S0010687.1, forward strand.
GCCATCAATATCTTCAACTTCAAATTTACCTTGTTGAATTCCTCAACCTTCGACTTGTTGTCTATCTACCTCGAATTCAACCTGTTGTCAATCCACCTTGACTTCAAATTTATGTCGATCTTGTGAATCTACCTCGACTTCGACTTGATGTCGATCCACCTTGACTACACTTTCACTGAAAATAATATAAAAACCCACTATTCTCCTACTTGTTGTCTTCTTTGTTGAAACAGTATATTCCTAAGCTTTCACTCACAAACCCAAGGCAACAATGACCATTTCCTCTCTACACCAAGAGAAATTAACAACACTCACAGACTTGGCCAATGAGTCTGTTATGTTTTCCAACATGTCTACTTTATCCAGTAGAATCTTGTTACTTTCCACCATGGCTCTTATGAAATGGTATTTTACATCAATGTGCTTAGTCTTTGAATGATAAGCAGGGTTCTTTTCTAGAAATATTGTGCTTTGACTATCGCAACTTACCTTTATGGCTCTCTGCTCAAACCTGATTCCTCAACAAAACCTTTGAATCCATACAACTTCTTTGCTTCCATGAGTGGCCACCATGTATTCAGTTTCTATTATCAACAAGGCTATGAATGCATGTTGCTTACTCATCCATCTTATTTCTCCACTGAAGATCTTGAATACATATCCGTTGGTCGACCTCCTGTTACACATGATTTTGGTCATCTTAGGTGATGTATTAACAATGGTGTATTCAGGCTCCCAACAAGGACTTTTTGCCTGAGAAAAATGGATCTTGTCTCCTTCCAAAAACATATTTTCAAAGTAAGTTCGCAGGCTGCATATGGCCTAGGGTGCGAGAATCCCTCATTCTCGCAGGCCACCTTCATCTAGGGTGTGAACTTCTCACATTTTGCTCCATACACAGGGTGCGAACCTGTTTTCAAGATTGGAAAAGAGAAGAGGTCTTGAGGGTTCTAGAAGGGAATCTTCTAGAAAATGAGTTGGCATTCGTATGGTTGTCATTTTACTGACTTCACAGATTTGATGGGATCATCCTCATCCATGTAACCATCTCTCCTTCTCCTATATATTGAAAGGATTTTTATGGAAAAGGTTAAGCAAGATTAATTGACGAATTGGTGAAGGAATTGTGTGAAGAACCCTACGTAGACAGAAGCTTGGAGACCCTAGTTGGTCTATCAAGAGGAATCATATCTTCTTCATGCAAGTACAGAGCAAGTGTGTGTGTTGGTACCAAGGGTCACTGAAAAGAATCTGGTGACATCAAGGTGATCAGGTTGTATTTTCTACTTTCAATTAATATGATATAGCGGCATGTCCTTTTCCCATAAAGTCATGCTTACTTTATTGTGTAATTCCTTGATCATATGAATAAGTTGACATTGAATATACTTTGCTATCTTCACTATGGTTGGTTTGTGTTGTCTTGGTCTTGACCTCATGAGAGCATCGGAGCGAAGCAGGGGAAATAGAGAGTTAAGGAAGCGATACAAAGGTATGTCACTTATTCCTCCTTATTAGCAAATTCAATGATTGCAACTTAGGGAAAGAATCATGTCCTGTCCTATTTTGTTCTAGATCCAGGTGGATCTAAGGAGATCTGTTAGTGTCTACAGCTACCGATTGGTCCGATAAAAAAATTGGTGACTCCACTAGGGATGCAACCCATTTTTTAGTGGTTTTTGGCGTTTTTCCTTGGCCATTTACTCTTGCCTTACCTTTTTTCATTTCTATCAATCTCTAAGTCTTCAGGAGACCTTGATAGACTCTCTGGGTCCAGAAGTCCTTTCAAAAATTTTGTCTTTTTTCCAAATTTTGCCAAGTTTTAGTCATTCTCGCATTGAACCCTTATTTTGCCTATGAGAACTACTGGAGTTCGCACCCTACTGTACAGTCCAGTGCGAACCTCTCGCACTCTGCTAGTGGCTAGCCTGCGAGAATGTTCCATTCTCGCACTGTACAACATTGCTTGCCTGCGAACCCATTTTGCAAAAATTTGGGATTAGGGTTTTTGTATGATCAGATGCCCAGACTTGTATGTGTGTCTGAAGAGAAATTCTTGGGCCACTGATTGATTGTTTCTTGACTTTGGATTTTGTGAACGATCAGTCTTCAAAAATCAAATACTCTTCTTGTTCATTCTTTTTGTCAACTGTCATCTCTTGACCTTTTCTTAGCAAGGATATAATCTCTGATCTTGGAATCTGAGTGCTTGTTGGTTGGGAGCCGGTGATCGGTTTCAAAGTTGGGATTTATTGTCTTTCTCAATTGCTCATCACTTGGAAAATCATTGTCCTCATGCATTTGAAAAGACCAGCCTTGTCTGATTATCATTTTTTTCTTCATTAAAAGATTGGTTTGGGTTTTGTATGTTGCTTGTCATTAGTTATTGGTTTTCCTTAGTTCCACCACCATCATGTGGTTCTTTTTGAAAAGTAAAAAACATTTTTCTTTTTAAAAGAATTTTTATTTTGAAAATATTGGAAATAAATTATTGAAATAGAACAAATAGAGCATTAACATTGTTCGTGATTTGTTGATATTGCATTTCAAAGAAGATTGTATATCGTAGTTCAAGATTGTTCTAGGAAACTTCTCTTTCCCTTCCTATAAATAGGATTCATCGAATAAGAATTGGTATCTTTCATTCCTATCTATGCATTGTTGGGTCAGAGTCTCACACAACATCAGTTTCATCTCTGTTTCCTTCGAGTAACAATAACCTTTAATAATATTGCACAATTTTAAAATTTAACTAGTAACTCTTTTCTAGGACTCTATTACACCAACATTAGCTAGGATAGATCTTTGGAATAGGCAGAGAGATACACTCTCCAAAGAACAAAACACACAATAGCATCTTGTGTTAAGGAGTGTCAAATTCCATTTGCAACATTTTGTCCTGAGAAGCCCTTCTCACACAAGGGTCAAACCCGAGGTCGCATTGATATTGACAAAGTTACTCACCCTGCTTTGTTGATATCGGTGTAGAGATTGCATGTATTACGGGGGTCACTTGAAGGTATACCCACAATGATGAGTGGAAGCCTCTCAAGTTGATTTCAGGCTAGATACCCTGCCCTTGTGTGTGGATCGAACTATCGACTGTCCCCCCAGGATTTATTGTTGTCGGTGATAACCTTAGTGGCCTCTCTTCTTAGGGTCTTACCCAAGGTGACTATGAAGGGGAAAGTCTTTAGGATACCTGAAATCGACGTTGGCCAAACTCACTCGAGCTCCTTGGAGGGTATACCCACCATTATGTGTTGGAGCTTGCACCAGGGTGTACGTCCGTTAAGCAGGTCGTCAACGTAACTTTTCCACCCTAGCCCAGCCCCTTCTCGTCTCGTTGTTGCAACGTTGGATTTCATTAGACGTTGGATTTCATCACCAACTAGTAACTTCGGAACTAGAAGGTCAAGTTTTCTTGGTGTTGCTTCCTAGATTTTTTACTAGTGCATGTTGTTTGTTTACCCAAGTTGACCATAGAATTTTCTTTGTAAGTTTTTAACTCGTTCACAATAGACCCTCCACGTCGTTCATGTAGAATGCATGGCTTACCCCCAGAAAATATGGAAGGTTCTCAACCCTTGCCTACCAGCTCACTAGAGGGTTGTCCTCAACAGAGTGAAGTCCAAGATGTCACCACTCCACAAGTGGAAAGAACTGACTCTCTAGAACGGTTCTGAATTACCAATTCTCGAGAGGACTTTTGAATTCACCCTGATTCTAAGAGACATATTATGCGAGTGAATTCTTCCAGAGACTTAGTTGTTTTGTCTTCTGGATCACTGACTGGACCTTTTCTAGGACTTGAGGGCCAAGATCCTTTTTGGACTACTGGAATTTTTAGATGGGATCTCTTTGGTTCAGGAGCAGGAGTTGATATCACCGTCTCACCTGCGTTCCTCGAAACCTCTGACCCAGATGCAATACCTTTTACTACTGCTTATTATTTTCCTGGTATAGAAGCTTCGCGAGCTGACCACATCTTGACTCTCCCTTTACAAATGGTTCATTACATGGATACTATGAGTCTTCACACTGGTATTACCGCGGCTAGCCAAGATCCTATTGGCACACTATTTTTTCCCAGTCACCCCGACTCTTCCACACAGATACCGTGCGTTGAATGCCTCTATTCTCATTCCTACGCAAATCACATATGGCACTCCTGGTGGTCCCTCTTCTTCTGGGAACTCTCCTCCCAATTTCATTCTGACACTTCCTCCGCCCCCTTTCAGAGGACCTTATCCATCCTCTATCGGCGACGTTGATCCTAGTGGCACCATTATGTCATTCACACCAAATTACCAGATTTATGTTGGTAGACAATTTTACCAAGGAGGCCCAACTCACCCCTCCTTGTAGGGAAAATACCAATTGGAACACAACCACCGATTGGCACACAACCTTCGATTGGAGCACAACCCCCACCAACCCCACCTTATGGACAAAACATACCTCCATCCTTGGCCCAGTATTGGAACCATCTGATACAGCATAATCCTCAATCAACTGGGGGGCAATAGCCTCCAGCTACATCTATTATACCCCCTAGTATAGGCCAACCATATCCAAGTACGTCCAATCCTATTTGGGGCTCAAATGCTCAACCCCATGTCCATGTTCAAGGATACAATCCCATGGCTACTTTCCTCCACAACAACCACCGAACTTGCCTGGGTTTTCACATTATATGCAGACTAATTATGGTCCCACTGGTTTGCCGATAGGACTCCCTCCCCAAAGCAACCAGTACCCGCATGTGAATAGACAGTTACCCTTCTTAGCCACTTTGGACCTCCCGGATCTGTCGAGGATTTTAAATGATCTGATCCGTCACTCTCCCTAATGGCCCACTATACCAGCCAAGCTACCGTCTGACATCCCTAAATTCGATGGCAAAGCGGGAGAGGACCCGAACAATCACATCATGATTTTTCACCTCTGGTGCTCATCCAACTCCTTGATGGATGACTCTATTCATTTACGGCTTTTTCAATGAACTCTCACGGGTTCTGTCATGAAGTGCTATATAGAATTACCATGAGGTTTCTTCATCGACTTCAACACCCTAGCTATGGATTTCCTCACCCACTACCAATTACTGATTTGTTATGACAGAGGGACTGAGATTTTGAGTTCTTTCAAACAAAACAAAGCCACTCATATCTCCGATCACATTCATGAGTGGCGACGAAGACACTGTCTCATCAAACTCGAAATTCCTAATCAGTTGCTGGCAGAGTGGTTCACAAAATCATTTGTGAATGACATCATTCGTGACATCGCCATGGGTGGAGTTGTCACAGAATAACATGCCATTAGTCGTGCTCAATACCTTGACCTCGTTTACTCACAAATGGGTACTCTTTACTACTTACTCCCTGATGCACCTCGTCCTTCCACTTCTGCCACTTCAACTACTCCTGTTTCTTCTCATGTCGTTGACGATGTGATTGGCACCTTCCATACCCAACCACATTCTGGCTCAAGCAACAACCCCAAACCCACTTCTTCTAATGTTCAAAATTATTTGTCTCCTACCCCTCCCACCAGCAAGACTTCTGAGGTAAATGTTGTTCAATCTACCCCCTCCGATAAAAAAAAATCCAGAAAAGGAAAGGGTAAGAATAAGGAGGACAATAATACTTCACAAGCAGAGCAACCAAAACACCACCTATTGACGATAGGGATAAGCGCAAACCCTGATAACCTTGTCTTATCTGTGGTGATGATCACTACACGAAGGATTGTCCATGCCGAGTCGAGGTTACTAAGTTCCTTCAAGGGGCCCCAAAACCACCCACTCCAGACGTTTTTTCACAACCCTTCCCTTCTCAACAACAAGCCCAATTGGTCATTCACGACCAACCATCCCCATCCACTACATCTTATGTCTTAATGTGTACAGGTGATTCAAAGCAAAGTGACATCACACTTACCACTCGAGCCAAAGATTATTCTCCCTCTAAAGAGAAGGTTGATGTTATACCTCCTTCATTGGTCCAACCATCTCCCACGACTCCACCTACCAACGGTCCTCTTCATCTTGAACGACTGAGCCTCGACACAGTTCTTTTCCCTCCTCCAAAGGGCATCGTTAAAAAATCGACTTTCAATCCTCATGCTCATGCTACCCAGAACTACAACATTGTTGAAGATCTAGCCCAAGCACCATCCGCGATGTCAACCCTCGAAGTCCTTCAAAGTTGTCCCATACAAGGGAAGGCATTGTTGAAAGCCATCGATGGAATCGACCCGACGGATACGAATTTAATAATTTTTGACTTGGAAGATCACATTCCAAGGTTACCCCCTCAACTCGCATTCCAAATACAAGTGATTGTCTTAGAAAAAAACATTTGTAGAACTGTTATCGACGAGGGTGCCTCGACGTGTGTCATGTCTATTACCTGCTGGAAAACCATCAACTCTCCCTCTTTGACTGAATCCCATAACACACTTAAAGCCTTCAATGGCTCCATTTTTAAGCCTTACGGTGTCCTCCCTTCATTGCCAATCACGTTAGAAGGAAAAATGGTCCAAGTTGAAGTGGAAGTCTTTGACGCTCCTCTTGATTACAACCTTCTTCTTGGTCGTAGCTGGATTGATTCCATGCGTGCAGTTGTGTTGAATATTTTTCATGTTGTACGTTTCCCACATCAAGGAAAGGTAATTATCATCGACCAATTAGCCTTCTTTAACTCGGATACGTGTACTGGAAACATACCATTCATCGCCAAAACCCCCCCGGGATATGAGAACGTCAGTGTAGGTCTTCTCAAAGACTCTTTGTTAATGGGTACCTTCCCCATTCCACCACCCGATGTTCCACACCCGTCTGTCACTTCAATCAACAGATCTCCACCTCGATTCACAGAACCCTATGTCTCACGACCCATGGTTGGTACCCGACCCCGACGATCATCTTCACTACAACGATGAAATGCCTTTGAGTCTGGTCGAATCCGCCGATCAGGCCATTCAATCAACAACCCCTTCTACCCCCTCTCTTGGTGATTTATCTCTAGATCCTTTTCGCGTCATTTTTCCCATGGATGAGATGATTATGTCTGTCATCTAAGACACCCCCTGGAACGATGGACATCACCATTCCATCCTCTTCCTGGAACAACACACCATCGAGAGCTACCAACAGATCTTGACCTCGTCAACCATTGTCGTCATTTCACTCATTCCCAAGTCCACACACGATGTGTTTTCCGAATGGAACTTAAGAAATATCTCACCCACTATTCCCCTCAACATATCCATCAAACCTGGAATTGTCGAAAATGTGCATATTGGAGCTTCGTGTTCCCCTGATGAAATCGTCACCTACAAGTCACTTTTCAAATAATTTCATGACGTCTTCGCCTGGAGCTATGAAGAAATTCCGAGTATTGACCCCAACATTGTGATACATGAGATTAAGACATACCCAGACGCTAAACCCGTCCGACAATGCCTTCGTCCAGTTCACCCACGTAAAGCGACCACTATCAAACTTGAAGTCGAGAAACTTCTCAAAGACGAATTTATTTACCCGGTGGCCCTCACTGATTGGGTTTCCAATCTTGTCCTGATCGACAAAAAACAAGGCACAATCTGCGTGTGCGTTGATTATAGGGATATTAACAAAGCTTGTCCTAAAGACAACTTTCCTACCCCCTTCATCGACCAGATTGTCGACGATTGTGCCAGAAGTGAAATATTCTCTCTGATGGATGGTTTCTCTGGATATAATCGAATCAATATTGTTCCCGAGGATCAACACAAAACCACTTTTATTTGTCCTTGGGGCACTTTCGCCTATCGGAAAATTCCTTTCGGTCTAAAGAACGTTGGCACAACTTTTTAGCGTGCTATGTCTTATGCCTTCCATGATATCAAGCACATCGTGAAACCATATCTTGATGACTTACCCGCTCATTCCATGTTCCAGGTCGATCATCCAATCCACCTCCGAGCCATTTTCCTCCGATGTCGGTTTTACCATATACGCTCGAATCCTCACAAATGCATTTTCTACGTCGAATCCAACCGACTTCTAGGATTTATTGTTTCATGTCAAGGGATCAGGGTAGATCCTTTAAAGGTCGAGGCAATTCTCAATCTCCCTCCTCCTTCTACACTTCGCCAGTTACAAAGTTTGCAAGGGAAAGCAAACTTTCTTCGTCGTTTCATCACGAACTATGCCAAGATAACTCTTGGATTTACACGACTACTCAAAAAGGGGTCTAAGTTCATATGGGATACCATTTTAAACAAATCTTTCGAAGCTCTAAAATTGTCCCTGACCCGTGCTCCACTTCTCTTCCCCCCCCCCATTACAGTCATGATTATTTCCTCTACCTCGCAACCTTGGATTACACCATCGCTATGGTTCTTGTCCAGAAAGATGATTCTCATGACGAACATGTTACCTATTACTTGAGTCGTAGTTTAATGCCTACCGAAACCAAGTATTTACATGTCGAAAAACTGGCCTTGGCAGCCGTTCAAGCAGTTCAACATTTCTGGCACTATATCCTCTCTCGCCAGACTATGGTAATTTCTAACTGCAACCCTATGCAACACATTCTCACACGTCAATTGCTAGGGGGAAAATACTTCAAATGGATTGTGATACTCTAGTAGTTTGACTTGGAATTCGAACGAGCTAAGTCCAAGAAGTCCTTAGTGTTTGTCGATTTGATATGTGACTTTCCCTACTCTGAAACGGAAAATGTAGCAGCTAATTCATTACCTGATGAATCCCTTTTACTAATTAGTTTCGATGATCTTTGGTACAGAGATATCATCATATATCTCCAAACCCAGACTTTTCGGCCCAATTTGTCCAGTACTAACCGACGTCGAATACGCTACCAAGCCCGTCAGTATATTATCCTTGGCGATACTCTTTATTGTCGTGGAATTGACTCAGTTTTTCGACGCTACCTCACGTTTGACGAAGCTGAGAAAGCCTTAAATGACTGCCATTCTGGAGCCTGTGGTGGTCATATGTTCGAGTATGCTACTACCCAGAAGATCTTACGAGCAGGGTATTTTTGGCCTTCTTTATTTAACAATTGCATAATCGTCGTCCAAAAATGCCATGCTTGCCAGACCTATAATCATAAGATACGGTCACATCCTGCTCCTCTTCACCTTGTGGTCTCTGTTGGTCCCTTTGCGAAATGGGGTATCAGTTTCATGACATGTCACCCCCACTCGGCTGGGGGGCATGGATACATTATTGTAGCCATAGATTATTTTACGAAATGGGCTGAGGAAATTCCAACATTTGACAATACTGGAAAGACCGTAGCTTTATTCATTTTCAATCAAATCATAGCTCATTTTGGTGTTCCTCAGGCTATCATCACTGATCACGGTAGCCACTTTAGAAACTTCATGACGTCCAAACTCACTGAAAAGTTGGATCTTCGCCATGAAAACTCAACACCCTATTACCTACAAGCCAACGGCCAAGTTGAAGCAATTAACAAAGTTCTCATAACCATGCTTCGACGAATGATAGGGATTCACAAAACAAGTTGGCACAAAATGTTATTTTTAGCATTGTGGGATTACCAGACGTCCATTAAGTCTACTATCGGGTTTACACTGTTAATATTTATGCCATTATTATAGTTCTTTACATTTCAATAGATAATAGCAACATAAGAACAAGATCACTAAGAAATACACATTCACAAGAGACACACCATTTATCCTGGGCAACCCTCTAGGGGAGGAAAACCCAACAAAACTTCCTTAATATAAATAGCCAATACAATGCCAAGAGATCTTATGCTAAAACAAAAAGTCCTCTCCCAAGATATGCACCACTCTCTCTTTCTCTCCTTTGTTGGTAACAAATCAGAACTTGTCTCTCAAACTGAGCAAGTGAGTTGTTATCAAATGAGGCACTAGCCTCTTGTATTTATACAAGTTCTAGCATGTGTGAAGTGTCTCTTCACTGGCAGGCCGACTTCTCAATCTGGGTGGGTAAACCCACCTTTATTATATTTCTGGGTCTCTTTATTAACTGTTGGGGCCAACTTCTTATTATGCCTATTATAATTGTCTTTTGACCAATTCGCAAAAAAGGATTTGGTCCTATTACAATAACCGACATGATCAATCCACAATGGGGATTGATCCTATGAATAATATATCAATAATAATAAGAATACTCTTTACAGTTACAATATTTCAACACTCCCCCTTAACAAGAAGGGTATTCTTCAGCAACATCATGCGAGAGAGAGAGGACAACATCATCAACAACATCAAGTGGGAGGACATCATCATCAATATCATCTTGGCTGGTGTATCTATAAATCATCGAAAGTTTTCTTCATCGACAACATCATCATTCTCAAAAGAATGTCATCATCATCTGCATCAATATGTATCAGTAAAAAATGATACCTCATCACAGCACTAGGCTGGCACATCACAGTACTACACTGGCTCAATGTCACAGCTGTTAAGTTGGTAGCTCAGTGCCAGTCACATCTTGCTTTACGTCTGACAACTAGGTCAGAAGCAAGGTATACATCATCTTGCTTTATGTCTAACAACTAGGTCAGAAGTAAGGAATCATCTTGCTTTACATCTAACAACTGGGTCAGAAGCAAGGAATCATCTTGCTTTACGTCTAACAATGAGGTCAGAAGTAAGGAATCATCTTGCTTTACGTCTAACAACTAGGTTAGAATCAAGGAACACATCATCATCTTGCTTTATGTCTAACAATGAGGTTAGAAGCAAGGAATCATCTTGATTTACGTCTAACAACTAGGTCAGAAGCAAGGAACACATCATCATCTTGCTTTACGTCTAACAGCGAGGTCAGAAGCAAGGAACCATCTTGCTTTATGTCTAACAGTGAGGTCAGAAGCAAGGAATCACACATCATCTTTCTTTACATCTAGCAGTGAGGTCAAAAGCAAGGAATCATCTTGCTTTACGTCTAACAGCGAGGTCAGAAGCAAGGAATCATCTTGATTTACATCTAATAGTGAGGTCAAACGCAAGGAATCACACATCATCTTGCTTTACGTCTAACAGCAAGGTCAGAAGCAAAGAATCATATATACTCCCCCTTTCAGGGAGGGTCCTTTCGGACTATACCAAGATTATCTCGAAAGTGTTTCAAACTTTACATGAGATAGAGGCTTGGTCAACACATCAGCAACCTGTTCATCCATGCTAATGTACTGGAGCTTCAAGGCTTCTCTCTGTACCATGTCACGGATGAAATGATAACGGATCTCTATGTGCTTCGCCCTGTCATGGAATACAAGATTCTCTGTCATCTTTATGTAACTCTGGTTGTCACATAGAATCACGGTTGCTCTTATCTCCAAGTCAAATAGGCTAGTCAACAAGTTTTGAAGCCATATAGCTTCGCAGCTAGTAGAACATGCGGCAATGTACTCTTCTTCCACTTTGCTGAGAGAAATATTGGATTGTTTCCTACTCTGCCATGAGATCATGGCTGATCCCAAACTGAAACAACATCCTAAAGTGCTTTTCCTGTCAGCAACACTTCCTACCCAATCTGAATCAGTGTATCCACTAAATGTGAAATCATGATCTCCATCATAGCTGAGACCATAATCTATTGTACCTTTAAGCTACCTCATCACATGTTTTGCAGCCACTAGGTGAACACGTCTGGGGTCTACCAGAAACTGACTCAAGGTGTTCACGGAAAAACAAATGTCTGGTCTAGTGTTCGTCAGGTACATCAGTTATCCAATAATCTGTCTGTACAGTGTGGCATCAATCAAATCTGACGAAGTATCGACCAACAACTTCAACTTCACTTCCATGGGTGTATTCATGGGTTTGCATTCCATCATGTCAAATCTCTTTAAGATCTTGACCGTGTACTTCCCTTGGTTAAGGAAGATCCTCTCTAGACTTTGCCATACCTCAAGACCTGAGAAATAATGCATTAGGCCAAAGTCTTTCATTTCAATTTCAGAGGCAAGTCTCCATTTTACATTCATCGATGATCTTTTCTTCTCTATTTAAGAATAAGTCATCCACATATAGCAATAAGATTACTGGCTCATTATCCATAATTTTGAAGTAAAGATTTGAGTCTGCTTTACTCTTGGTAAATCCTAAGGTCATCAAGAAACTGTCTATATGGCCATACCAAGCTCTAGGAGCTTGCTTCAATCCATATGAGGCTTTCTTCAATCTACAGACATGAGACTTCCTGTCTTCTACCTCAAATCCTTGAGGTTTCTCTATATACACTTCCTCTTCGATGACATTGTTTAGGAAAGCTGCCTTCACATCCATCCGGTGCAGCTTCCACTTCATCTTAGTTGCAAGAGATATGATGGTCTTGATCGAAGTGTATCTGGCTACAGGAGTGAATGTCTCTTCATAGTCAATGCCTTCCTTCTAGGAAAAGCCACGAGCGACAAATCTTGCTTTATACTTCTCAATACTTCCATTAGCAACATGTTTTATTTTGAAGAGCCATCTGTAGGATACCCCATCTTTATTCTTCAATCTAGGAACTATTTCCCATACTTCATTCTTCATTATGGACTGGTATTCTTCTGTCATGGCATCTGCCCATTTTTTTTGCTGAATGGCTTCTTCAGAGCAGGTAGACTCTTCTTCTAGAAGATCACACATCAAAGCCATCTAATTGGAGAATGGCTTTGGTCTTGTCTCGTAGTTCCTTTGGGAACACCATACTTCTCTCCATCTTGAATAAGCTCTCTAGCCCAAGCTGGATTTCTTTTATGGAGGATCGTCAACTGAGGAGGTTCTTGTACTTCTACTATATCATGGTCTTCTAGAAGTTCTTCATCAGGGGAAGTTACGACTTCCCTCACTGGTTTTGCAGTATTGGGGATTACGGGTTCCTCTTCATATACTTCTTTAAGTTGGCATCTTCTTGATTTCTTAAGTGCTGCTTCTTCATCAACGGTCACGTCCCTATTGATATTAATGTGGTGGTGACCTGGTATGTAGATTCTAAAGGCCTTGGAGACCCCACAAATATTCCCTTCTTTCCCGAAGGGTCTAGCTTGTTTCTCTTTTCTTTAGGTATATGAATAAACAATGGATAGCCAAATATTTTGAGATGGCTGACCTCTGGCTTCTTTTCAGTGAAAATCTCTTTCGATGTCTTGAGCCCAAGTGTGCTATGGGATAATCGGTTCTGCACATAAACAGTTGTCATTGTTGCTTCTTCCCATAAGCACATAGGAAGATCTTGATCATGGATCATAGTCTTCACAACTTCCAGTATGGTTCTGTTCTTCCATTCAGCTACACCGTTTTGTTGGGGATCTTGATCCCAACATCTTTGCAGAAGTTCACAAATTCTTCTGAGGTATATTCTCCTCCATTATATGACCTGAGTATCTTAATCTTCCTTACAGAAGGGTTCTCTTATCAAGGCTTTGAATTCCTTGATCTTGTTGAACACTTCAAATATATTCAGGTCTTTTACGAGAATAATCATTAA
>JZKD02S0010687.1:199806-218286 GCA_000966675.3 Picea glauca
AGCCAATACAATGCCAAGAGATCTTATGCTAAAACAAAAATTCCTCTCCCAAGATATGCGCCACTCTCTCTCTCCTTTGTCGGTAATAGATCAGAACTTGTCTCTCAAACTGAGCAAGTGAGTTGTGATCAAATGAGGCTCTAGCCTCCTATATTTATACAAGTTCTGGCATGTGTGAAGTGTCTCTTCACTGGCAGGTCGACTTCTCAATCTGGGTGGGTAAACCCACCTTTATTATATTTCTAGGTCTCTTTATTAACTGTTGGGGCCGACTTCTTATTATGCCTATTATAATTGTCTTTTGACCAATCCGCAAAAGGGGATTTGGTCCTATTACAATAACTAACATGATCAATCCACAATGGGGATTGATCCTATGAATAATATATCAATAATAATAAGAATACTCTTTGCAGTTACAATATTTCAACATACATCATTCCAGTTAGTCTATGGTCTAGAAGCCATCCTCCCGATTGAATGTGAGATACCCTCCTTAAAACTAGTCGTCGAACTCCTACCAAACACTTATGCCGAGGAAGAACATCTATTGTATCTCATGCAATTAGATGAAACTCGATGTGACGCTACCCTAGTCATAGAAGCCCAAAAGAAACGTGTCAAGGCCCAATATGACAAACATGTCAAGCCTCACATTTTCTTTGAAGGATATCTGGTTCTCCTTTACGAACAAGATCGAGATATGCTAGGAGCTGGAAAATTCGAAGCCATGTGGCGAGGTCCTTATATCGTTAGACGAGTTTTGGAGAAAGGAGCTTACGAGTTAGTAGATTACGACGGTATCCCTTTGAATGAACCCAGAAATGGGTTGTACTTAAAGAAGTACTATGCATAAGATCACATGTGCACGAGTACTTGTATTTTATTGTATCATACTTCTTGTGTATTACTATAGTATGTTTTTTTTTCTATCTGGTCTCTGCCCTTATGTTACGTTGTGTTTGGTTTCCAGATGTCAGAGTCTTCGCTACTCCACATTGGCTTCGCTAATGGCGCTAGCCATAGTACTCAGAACCTTGCTTCTACTACATGGGCAATTTACGCCCCTACGAACGAACTTATCACTCTATGAGGTGTGTGCCTCAGTCGTGCAACCAATAATGTTACAGAGTATAGTGTCGTTATCGAATTGTTGATTGATACTATCTCGCTCAGTATCTGTCACTTGGTTGTATGACTCAATTCATAGCTAGCAGTACTATAGTTAAGTAATGTCTATGTTATTCGAAGTCCTACTTTATTATGGGTATATTTACAAATTCGCCTCTTGGAACGTTATTTTGATTATATTGAGTATCAGCATATTCCTAGATGTCTAAATACATTAACTGATGCATTAGCTAACTATGTATTAGACAGACATTTGGGCCATTTATAAACCAATCACATCGCATGTATCACATAACAAAAGATAAGCTGGTAGAAACCGTACATATGTATATAACGATCAAAAAGTTTTTTACAAAAAAGTTTTGTCCAAGGTCCAAAATTTCAAAATATGAATCTCATAGCTTCTACAAAGTAACTTCATGGATGACGCTCGTGATAACACATGACTGCCCGAGCAACCCTACGAAGCAGTCGGCCAATAGACTCCGACACGCCCACCCTATGACGCTGATAACACTGCGTGACCTCTCCGAGAGGCATGTCCAGAATGTCAACAGTCAACCCCTCTAAGTTTTGTTCCATTGCCTCATAATCTTTAGCGTCCCATCATGGCACTGGAGCCACCTCTCCTCGTCATTGAATAGGAGAGGTACCCAGAGGTCGATAAGGCCCCACGTCTGTGTCATCAAAAAATAATTTTTGTAATTAGACCTTGGACAAACATAAAAACATTTGCATATGATAAAACTCACAAAAACATTTAAAAAGTGAAAAAATGTGTACTTCTTACCTAAATCTCCCCACTGAGCGCCCTCGGGTAGGGCCAAGTCCAGATCCCCTCGGAATTCCAACCCGACATAGGCATAATCATCGACCATCAACATCTATGGCTATAACCAATCAAAGAAGGAATCATTGTATTCGATGATCGACCCAGATACATGTCGAGCCATGAGGTTGTACCACCTCAACATCCTCAGATCCTCTGGAGCCGGTAAACCCCACTCAACCTGCAACCTCAGCAAGGGAACCCTCTCAAGAAAGAAGGACACCAAAAGTGATCCGTACCCGAATTGCTTAAGGTCACCTTTCCTGCATTTTGTCAACTGCCTCTTTATGCTATGAAGGACTGCGTCTGACCAGTTAAAGACCTGAGGCTCATTACACTCTATGGCGTACTGAAAATAGCTCTGGAGAGCCATGTGTGGAGCAGTGCTCCCAGCCATATGAGAAATGGTGGACAGGATAGTGCGAAGGTTCAAATCTTGGACCCCCCAAATGGCCACCTTTCCTTTGCTTCTTTCCACCTCTGGAACACAGTACTGACGACAATACTCACTCATAGGCAGCCCACCACCTCGGCTACCAGTCAAGCTAGCGTGGTACCCCCACCGTGACAGTCCTATTTGGAAATAAATGTCCTTGATATCCAAGGACAATGTGTGGACCCCCACGTGGAATACTTGTTGGTCCACGTCCCACATATGAACGAGGTACTCCAACAGCCTGACTTCAGCCCTCATACCTGGGATCTGAAAGAATTTCAGGAGACCACAGTCTCGTAAAGCAGCGACAGTGCCTGGGTCATTCTTGACAATGGAATCATCTTCTTCATGCTCTCTTTTGTGCCATTCCAGAACCATCGTGACGGTCAAATGCCTACACAAGAACCATAAGAAGAGGGTCAACAACTCTTTTCAAGCCTTGAAACATTTTTCATTGAGCAAAAATCAAAGCAAATTTTCATTTTACGGTTCTTGCAGGTGCCCCTTTAGCATAGTGCGAGGTTCTTTCAAGTGCCTTTGGGGCCACCTGCAAGAATCATGCATTCTCACAGGTCCTGTATGGCTAGCCTGCGAGAATGCCTGGGCGCAAATTTTGTCCCTAAAACAAACTCAAAACTTGAAATTTGCCAATGAAAACAAAAAATTGAACCATGAAAAGGTAGAAGATAGGGAGCTTACCTCACTAATGGAGACGGTTCACCAAATGATTGTTCATACCTCCCACAATCGAGAACTGAATTTCAAGGGAAAAAGAGGGGTTTTGGGCTAAAATCTTGGCAAAGTTACAATGACTATGGTAAAAGAACTTTTACCCACTTATATTTACTTTTTACCAATTTTGTTGGTTTTTATAATTGTTTTATTCATCAAACCTAATTCCTAATAGCCCTATGAGTGTTATTTTTTGAAGATATGGCGACTTCGAAGTCCACACAAAGGGATATGGATATTCTCTCTTTTTTCATCGCATGTTTAAATTGTTTTTTATGGTTTTTTAGACAAAACCTCGAGCTTGGTCTTTGTTTGTTCTCACGCTCAAAAATACATGAGAATGTAATCGAGCACACTTTTATCACTTTTTTGGGCTCAGTAAGTTTATACGAAAAAGGAACCCCTTGGAGTCCTCTTTAAGCTCTTTTCAGACTCTCTAAACATGAAAAGATTGCCGAGCGATCTTGCTATTTTCATGCTCGTTAAAGTATTTGAAGAAAGCATATGTTGGGCGATAATTTATCTCTTTTTTAATCTCATCAAACTACTTTACGAAAAAGGATTTGAGAGAGTTCTCTTTTGAGTGTTTTTCCAGACTCTATAATCATGAAAAACCTTCGAGTTTTCTGTCTTTGGACTCGTTAAAAAAACATCGAAAGACTCGTAATGGGACCGAACCACTCCTTCCTAGGGTTTGTTAAACATACTCCGAGGGACTCGTCCGAAGGATGAGCTTACATCAACAAGCATATGTTATCCTCCTCAAGCTTGTGTAAAAATAAAGAGGTACTCGCTAGAAATGGTGGGGGAAAATTTGGGAAAGGGATTTGTTTTCGTATTTATATTGTTGGCAGTAAGTGTCGCTCTTGAACATGACACCCCCTATTCATTATCTGAAGCTAGTTTGGGAAATCCATTTGTCTCTCATTCGATTTGTTACAAGGTCATATCCTGAGTCGTCCCTGAGTCAGTGCTGCCAAATCATTGGTCGTGTCATTAATATGTTCAAGAGAAGTTCATTTGAAACCTCTATTGAGTTGGCCATCTGCAGTTGTCCATTCTCTCCATGTCAGCCTTCCCTATGTCCAGTTCAACCTACATCATACTCTGTTTCACCTTCAAAATCTGTTACTCATTTCGTGTCATTGATGGGGGATACATCAAGGCCCTCCTGTGACGAGTTTTGTTCCATCAACTCCAGCTCATTATCTAGAAACAAGACTTAGAAATTATTTGGTACCTTGGAACTTGCATGCCTCAATGGCAGGTTTCCTCGCTTTCGACAGTGGGTTTTCATCATTAACCCCTGATCGGGAGATTTCGTCGAATGTTCGACCTCAACTCATTTATTCCCATTCGGTGGATTGTACTAGTGTTCCTTGGGAGTCATTGACATTAATGGTGATTTCCCTCGCACTTGTTAACGGTTTCATCAATGACCAGTAATCAAGTGGTTTCTACCATGTTCGACTTCAGCACATGTAATCACATGGTTAGATTCGTACTTTTAGGTGACAGGATTGAAGACCCTTGGTCTCATCTCTTTGATCCAGGCTGCGATGGAATATGTATAATTTCCTGACACATAGATCCACTTTGTATGTCACGTGGCTATGCCATCTTAATTTGAATCTTCTTGCATAGATCCACAGTGTATTTTTGGTGGCTATGCGATATTTTGACGGCATGGATCCATGGTGTATGATTGGTGGCCATGACCTATGTTCATGATGTCGTCTATCTATGATCTGAGTATGGGAATGCCTACCTCAGAACTGAAATTATATTCTGCAGATGCTTGGTTGTTTGCAGGTTTCTGATTAGGTGAACTCCTGGTTTTCGACACACACACGCAGTTTACAAAGTATTTCGACTGTCACTTATTCTAGCCTCATACTTTAGGGGGAATTATGTTACACATGATTTTTGTCATCTTAGGTGATGTATTAACAATGGTGTATTCAGGCTCCCAACAAGGACTTTTTTCCTGAGAAAAATGGATCTTGTCTCCTTCCAAAAACATATTTTCAAAGTGAGTTCACAGGCTGCATATGGCCTAGGGTGTGAGAATACATCATTCTCATAGGCCAACTTCATCTAGGGTGAGAACTCCTCGTATTTTTCTCCATACACAGGGTGCGAACCTATTTTCAAGCTTGGAAAAGAGAAGAGGTCTCGAGGGTTCTAGAAGGAAATCTTCTAGAAAATGATTTGGAATTCGTATGGTTGAAATTTTACTGACTTCACAGATTTGATGGGATCATCCTCATCCATGTAACCATCTCTCCTTCTCCTATATATTGAAAGGATTCTCATGGAAAAGGTTAAGAAAGATTAATTGAAGAATTGGTGAAGGAATTGTGTGAAGAACCCTACTTAGACAGAAGCTTGGAGACCCTAGTTGGTCTATCAAGAGGAATCAGATCTTCTTCATGTAAGTACAGAGCAAGTGTGTGTGTTGGAAACAAGGGTCACTGAAAGGAAGCTTGTGACATCAAGGCGATCAGGTTGTATCTTCTACTTTCAATTAATATGATACAACGACATGTCCTTTTCCCATAAAGTCATTCTTACTTTATTGTGTAATTCCTTGATCATATGCATAATTTGACATTGAATATTCTTTGCTATCTTCACTTTGGTTGGTTTGTGTTGTCTTGGTCTTGACCTCACGAGAGCACTAGAGCGAAGCAGGGGCAACAAAGACTTAAGGAAGAAATACAAAGGTATGTCACTTATTCCTCCTTATTAGAAAATTCAATGATTGCAACTTAGGGAAAGAGTCATGTCCTGTCCTGTTTTGTTCTAGATCTAGGTGGATCTAGGGAGATATTTTAGTGTCCACACCTATCGATTAGTCTGATTACACCTCCATCGATCTAGATCTCTAGCCTAATCGGCGTCAACAAAGACATGTACATATAATTTACCACTAGCACCTCTAGGTCTTCCTTGGTAGCATATAGCATAGTCATTTGTGCCACACAAATACCCGAATACTCTATTGATAGTTCTCCAATGCTCCTTTCTAGGTGTCGACATATACCTGCTCAACACTCCCATTGCATGGGCAATGTTTGGTCGAATGCAGAACATTGCATACATTATAATACCAATAGCACTTACATAGGTAAAATGTTCCATGTTCTCTATCTCTTCTTGTGTCTTTGGAAACTCTTTAGTAGTAAGCCTTGCTCCCACTGGAATTGGAACCTTCATTGGTTTGCAATCCTGCATGTTGAATCATTTCATAACTGTTTCAATATACTTCATTTGTTTCAACCAGATATCTCTAGTGGTTGGATCTCTCTTAATCTCCATTCCCATTATGAAGTTAGCTGCATCGAGATCCTTCATATCAAACTTGGAGGATATTTTCTTCTTCACCTCCTTTATTCCATCCATTTTGTTTCCAATCAACAACATGTCATCAACATACAAAGCTACAAATATGAAATTCCCACCTTCTTCCTTGGAATATATGCAGTGATCAACTTTGCTTCTCACAAATCCCAAATTAAGGATGTGTGTGTCAAATTTATGGTACCACATCCTTTGCGATTGATTTAGACCATAAAGGTATCTTTTGAGTTTACACACCAGCTCTTTCTTTCCCTTTAATACAAATCCTTCGAGTTATTTCATGTAGATTACTTCTTCCAGGTCCCCATGTAGGAACGATGTCTTCACATCCATCTGTTTTATCTCCAGATTGAATGTTTCAGCCAAAGACATTAGTATTATAATGGAATTCAGTTTTGCAATAGGGGAAAAAATCACACCAATGTCGATTCCCTTGAGTTGGGAATATCCTTTCGCTGCCAGTCGAGCTTTGAACTTCTCGACTTGTCATGTGGCATTCATCTTCTTCTTGAACACCCACTTTCTATCGACGAACTTCCTTCCACTAGGTAACTTGACTAAATCCCATGTCTCATTATTGTAGAAGGATTCCATCTCTTTGACCATGGTGTCCTTCCAGAATTTACCCTCTGTCGATTCGATTGCCTCACCGACCGGCTTGGGCTTATCGTCGGTGGAAGTTAACACGAATGTGGAACATAAGTCTAGCAGAATATACCTTTCGACTAGTTTTCTTATTCTTTATGACCTTCATACTACCAGAGTCATTTGTTCCACCTATTCCTTAGATTCATTCAACTCATCTGAATCATCTTCTTCATTCCTCAATTCAAACCACATTGTATCAGGATTATTTTCAGTCTGAACACTTACATTCGTCTTCCTACCAGACCATACCTCATTTGGAGTTATGTCGACTTGCACCGACGAAGGAGACATATTCACCAGATATCTTATAGTCTTGGTTGCCTCTGCCTAGAATTCTTGTGCAATCCCAACACTACTAAGCATGCTCCTTGCTTTGTCCATCAACGTTTTGTTTATTCTCTCAACAACTCCATTTTGTTGTGGGGTATATGGTGTGGTATTTTAGCATGATATGCCACACTACTTACAGAACTGATCAAATTCCTTTCCACATAACTCAC
The DNA here is from genome assembly GCA_000966675.3 of Picea glauca. Taxonomy (NCBI): domain Eukaryota; kingdom Viridiplantae; phylum Streptophyta; class Pinopsida; order Pinales; family Pinaceae; genus Picea; species Picea glauca. Next base: position 207,446 of record JZKD02S0010687.1, read on the forward strand.
CACCATTATATGTTCTTAGCACTTTAATCCTCTTCTTTGTCTGGTTTTCCACAAGAGATTTAAACTCCTTAAATCTCTTGAAAACCTTTGATTTCTTCCTCATGAAATATATCCATGTCTTCCTGGAAAAAACATCTATGAAGGAGACATAATATAGGGATCCACCAAGTGAATGCACTATAACCAGGCCAAGAACATCACTATGCACCAGTTCTAGAATCCCATTTTTCCTTGTCACTCCAGATGAAAACCTCACCCGACTTTGTTTCCCATATATGAAATGTTCACAAAAATTGACTTCTTAACCACATTCAGGAAAACCTTTGACCATACCTTTTCTTGCATAGCTCGAAGTCTTTTCTTTCCAATGTGTCCCATCCACTTGAGCCATAATCTGGTCGAGCCAAGTACATCATGTCTTGTTGAGTCAGTTTGAAATGACTTGGCTCGTGTCGAGTTGATTTGTGTCGACATCAAGTTGATTAAAGTCACAGTTGAGTCGATCTCAAGAGAAATGATGTTGTTGCATCTAGTCGAGTCGACATTCCATAACATTTTGTATAGGGTACCAATCTGAACTCCTTTCATTAATACCATCGCACCTCTGACCATCTTACATGAATCCTTCTAAAATAGAGTATGTACACCTGCATCACTCATCTTGCTAATAGATATCAGGTTTCTTTCCAAAGTCGGAATGTGTAGCACACCTGGAAGGGTTATTTTCCTCCCATCCTGCAGTGTTAGTCAGAATCTTCCCCGTCCAACAATTCTAGTTGTCGATTCATCCCCCAAGAACACATCACCCCCATTATATTTTTCAGATTCACAGAATCATTCTTTGTGTGGTGTCATATGATAAGATTCTCCTGATTCAATCAACAAAGAATCTTGATCTGACTATGTACTAGTTGACGCCAGGTACACATCACCTCCCTTCTCCGAGGTTGTCTTTCTCTCAATCAACTACTTCTCCTCAGATCCAGCACTACCTTTTATTGCCTTTGAATTATAGTCCTTTTTATAATGCCTAGATTTATCCCATTTCCATCATATTCGTGTCCATTGAGCCAAGGATTTAGATCTACCTTTCAAATTGAACTTTCTACCATAGAATCTTCCTTTATCTTTGTCTATCGGTCGACCTCTCACTACCAGAGCATCTTTGGTCGATCCTTCCATGTTATTTCTTCTCATTTCTTTCGATAGTAGAGAATCAACCACGTCCTCTAGTGTTATTACTCCCAATAGACATGATTAAGCTATCCTAGGAGTCTAGAAAAGAACATAATAGGTTGATACACTTCTCCTCATCTAGGATATTTATATCCACAGATGATAATTGGCTTAACACTGAATTAAACGCATTTAAATGCTCAGTCACCGAAATTCCATCACTCATCCTCAAAAGATATAGTTTATTTCTAAGAAACAACTTATTTACCATAGATTTCAACTAGTATATGCTTCCCAACTTGTGCCACGGTTTCTTGGTTGAATATTCACCTGAGAAATTTAGTAGAACCGAATATGCAAGACAAAGTTGAATTGTACTTCTTGCTTTTCTTTCGAGTTTATCCCATTCTTCTGTCGACATGGTTGTCGGCTGGGTACCTGGATAGACCATTTTCCATTGCTCTCTATCTACAAGAAGATATTTTATTTTAAGCTTCCAAAGCTCAAAATTCTAGCCATTGAATCTTTCTATCTCTATTCTGGAACTGTTCGCTATTCTTTACAACGATCTTTAAAACAATTTATGACTTACGACTCTTACTGTACCTAGGGTTTAGTTCTCTGATTCAAGATTAGAAAATCAAGATCTGATATACTCACCAAATCATTACACCGCTCTGATAACTCACTTGTCAGGGAAGACCTAAGATTTGATACCACATATCAGGAAATGCAAGACACTTCCACACTAATCCTAGCATAAGAGAAGAAGAATTTAATCAAGAATGCAAATGAAAAAATAAATCACACAGTACACCGAGATTTTTACCCTAGAAACCCTTAACCAAGAAAACCAACATTCCTTTGAGCATTATGCTCTCTTGTTGTCTTATTCATTCAGAATAAAAGGTTACATGTCACTCACTCCATTAGCATTTTATCATTCTACTTAAACCATAAACAATTTTGTTGCAACAACCAAGATCACAAGAAGAAACACCATGCACAAGTACACAAGAATTATCCTGGGAAACCCTTCTCAACAAGGGAAGAAAACCCAACCAATCCTTTGCTATATTCTTCAAGAGAAAGACCTTCACCACCAAGAAAACCTAGCACACAAAAGGGTGCTCATAAACCCTAGAAGACTAGCGCCCAAGAGAGGTGCACACTTTTCCCAAGTAGATGTACTTGCTGAAATTTCCAAACTCACACAAAAGATATAATTCCTCAATGGGGAATTTACCTTTACTTATATTAGACTTGACCTGTCAACAAAAGTGTCCATTGGCACAACAGGGCCGACCTTTCTATCTCATAATATAATTAATATTAACCAGATTAATTATCTTTTACATTAATTATCAATTACATTAAGGTGGGGCCGACCTGTACCCATTACATTAGAAAAATTTAGCAAGGGATATCATACACCCACTAGTGCTCAGCCACTAGGGGCACATCCATAGGGATGTCCATATCTCTGGCTCATTGCATTACACAGAAGAACCACTTCTTCACTAGTTCTCAACCACTAGGATCACGTTCACTTGTGCTCGTCCTCAAGCACGTCCACTCAACAGATCTTCTTTCCCACTGCATTACATAGGAGAGTCATCTGGATTTTTTAATCAAATCTCTACTCAGAGGAGGATAATACATCATCTTCATCTTTGTCTCATGACGATGCACCCATCACTTTGGTATTTCACACGTTCACCTTGTTCTCAGCCACAAACACGTCCAACTCTACAAATCTCCTTTCTCACTGTGTTACACAAGAGAATCATCTGGAGTTCTTCTCAACTCTCTGTAAGGAGGAGGCCATCTCTACATTCCAACTCTGTATCAGATAGGAACCACACACCCCTCTCAGGGGCTCTCTCTCAGGTTTGTGTCCTGGTGAATGTCTCACATAGCTGCAATCATCAACACTCCTTCTCAACTAGGGAGACATTCTTCATCATGCCAAGTCTCACACAGATCTACTTTGAACTCTGTCTTGGCTGTAGTCGTCAACACTCCCTCTCAACTAGGGAGGTATCCTTCACCAAGCTAATTTGGTAAATATGTCTACAATCTGCTCATGTGTAGGAAGGTACTGTATTTGTACTATTTTCCTCTGCATCATGTCTTTGATATAAATATATTTTATCTCAACGTGTTTCGATCTATCATGAAAAACTAGGTTCTCAAAGAGATATACACACAACTCTGGTTATCATCATAGAATCCATATCATGATCAAGTAAATCTGTCATAAGTTTATGAAGCCACATTGCTTTTCACACTCAATGATACATACTTTTCTTCTATGGCTTTCAAGGCCACATAGCTTTGTTTCCTTCTGCACTAGGAAACCATGACAACCTTCATGGAAAAACGACAATCGAATGTTCTCTTATGATCCACTATACTCTCTACTCAATCTGTATCGGCATAGCCTGCAAACTCAAGTTCACACTGGAGGCATATCTCAGGCCATATCCAATTTTGCCTCGTATATATTTCAATACATGCGTTACTACTATCCAGTGAGTCTGTCTCAACTGACTCATGGATTGACTAAGCACATTCACTGCATAGCGTGAATCCGGTCTAGTGTTAACTAGATACATCAATGATCCAATAAAATGTGGATCAATCTTGTCTGAATCATCATCATTCATTTTCTTCAAATCCATCATGGTGGTTTTGCATTCTGTCATACTGAACTTCTTTAATATTCCCACTATATGTTTTCCTTGACTCAGGAAAAATATTATCGGTCCTCTGTCATACTTCTTGTCTCAAGAATTAATGTGTCATACTTAGATCCTTTATCTCGAAATCATAATTCAGAGCTTACTTGTATCCAACAACAAGGATTTCTGAATAAGTCATCAAAATCAGACTCTCGTCACCAACACTATAGTAACATAGGTTTGGATCAACAACACTCTTGCAGAAACCCAAACTCATCAAGAATCCATCCATCTGATATAGTTTCAAACTCATGGATGGTAGTATGGATGGAAGTGTATCAGGCTTACTGGATCAAGTGTCTCATCATAGAAAACTCCTTCTGTTTGTGATAGTCTTCTGTCTATATATCTCGCTTTGTATTTCTCGAAACTTCTTTCAACTACATGTTTGATCTTATAGATCCACTTGGAAGTTACCAGAGACTTCTCTTCTGGTCTCTGAACAATATCTTATACATCATTCTTTAAGATATATTGGTATTCTTTTGTTATGACATCTTTCCATACCTGTTTTCTTGTTGCTTCTCCAAGATAAGGAGGCTCAGAATCAATGAAGTGGCTCATGATTGAAGGATAGCTCAAAAATCTCTTTTTCTTTCTCGGGATGTGACTTGAGAGGCTTGTATGTTTCTCTACCTCCTGCAGAGTGAGCCTAGGAAGGCCTTTTATGCCCTACTACAATATCTCTGGACATATCAACTGGAGCAACTAGATTATCTGGAATAATGTCTGTCTCCCTCTGAACTGCTCAAGGGGAAGAAGGCATTGTTTCACTGTCAATCTCCATCTGAGATTCTCTGGATCCTTTAAAGGCTATCTCTTCTTCAAGGACAACATCTCTGCTTGTCTCAATTTATCTCTGACCAGGGATGTCGATCTAGAATGTCTTCGAAGATTCACTGTTATCCCATAAATGTATCCTTTCTCCCTAAAGGGTCTAGCTTGGACTTCTTCTCTTTGGGTACATGAAAATACACTGGGCACCCAAATATCCTGAAGTGTTCAATCTCAGGCTTCACTCTGGTGAAGGCTTATTTGAGAGTTATGTTTTTCAAAGTCTGGTGAAGACTCTTGTTCTGAACATACACTGTGTCATGCATACTTCTGCCCATAGAATCATAGAAGGATTCTGATCATGCATTATTGCATTGGTTGCCTCAATGATGGTTCTATTATTATTTTTTCTCAAATAGTTTTGACTCCCTCTGAGGGATAAACATCTTCCTTTGTTGTTAACCTATCTGGAACAAGAAAACAAAAAGAACCAACACAAGAATATCTCCTAAAGCAGAATAATGAGTACATCTCTAGATTTAAAACAATTTAAGGAATGTTGTCACAACTTCAACACCTACTTGTAATGTAGCAAACTTTAGAAATATAGGTTAGAGGAATGACAATTACGACAATCAAACCTAGAGTCTCCACTTCCAGTGTTTTGTTCCTCTGAATTCATTGAGATCTCTCTTGTTCCATGACTTCAACAAAAGGTTCCTTCCTTCTGCAATTACCCTCATGACAATGATACAAATAATAAATATACAAGTGCATACCTGAGGGTGCTAATACGATTTCTCCAATGGCACTTGGTTCATCTCTTTCCTCTGAGATCTTCATGAAGAAGGTAGTCACAGTGTCAACTTTTGTTATGTTGTTATTTTGAAGCTGATCCTTCAATGTAAGCTCTTGTGTAGATGATTGGCTTCCTTGACTTGCCGTCATCTTCCTTTCATTCATCAATAGTTGTCTCTGGTAAACCTTTTTATATCACCCACAATAAGTTTTCCTCTGAAGTCTTGTCTTCCAGGAACTTGAAGTTTCTTGATCCATCAAGCTTATCTTCCATCATAGTTTTGTTCATCATATTTTTAGATTCTCCACAAACCCTTGTTAACTGGGCTAGAAAACCTAACGGCTAGTCTAGGATAACAACCTTAGGTTTTGTTGGGCTTATGAATGCCAACAATAAGCCTTGAAAGTCAAAAGAACACAGGTAGTCTTGAAGGCTTCTTCAAAGAGCTGTAGAAACCCTAAAAACATAAATTTGCAGAAAATTGCGGAACCCTAGAAACCCTAGGACCAAATTTTCAAAATGCTCAGAATTTCACTCTGAGAGTCTCTGGAGGTGCGCTATAGAAGGATGTACTCTCCTATGCCAAAATTTTTCTCAACATCCAAGTTTTAGGGGTTGAAACACCCAAAAGAAGAGGGTCGTATGGATTTTCTAGAAACCCTAGGAGGGCTGTACAGTTCTGCAGAAGAAGAGGGATGACTAGTAAAATCTTGTAGCTTGTGCAATGGGTTCTTCGAAACCTATGCTTTGAAACCATGCTGATTTTTCAATAATCTGGGCTTAAGAATGAAGTTCATTGCATTTTATCATTTTACTTAAACCATAAACAATTTTATTGCAGCAACCAAGATCACAAGAAGAAACACCATGCATAAGTACACAAGAAGTATCTTCTCAACAAGGGAAGAAAACCTAGTGAATCCTTTTCTATATTCTTCAAGAGAAATACCTTCACCACCAAAAAAACCTAGCACACAAAAAGGTGCTCATAAACCCTAGAAGACTATCACCCAAGAGAGGTGTGCACTTTTCCCAAGTAGATGTACTTGCTGAAATTTCCAAACTCACACAAAAGATATAATTCCTCAATGGGGAATTTACCTTTACTTATATTAGACTTGACCTGTCAACAAAAGTGTCTATTGGCACAACAAGGCTGACCTCTCTATCTCATAATATAATTAATATTAACCAAATTATCTATCTTTTACATTAATTATCAATTACATTAATGTGGGGCCGACCTATACCCTTTACATTACAATTACATTTACATGCAGGTCTGACTCTTGAACAATATAGCAAGGGATCTCATACACCCACTAGTTCTCAATCACTAGGGGCACATCCATAGGGATGCCCATATCTTTGGCTCACTGCAATACACAAAAGAACCACTTCTTCACTAGTGCTCAACCACTAGGATCACGTTCACCTGTGCTCGTCCACATGCACATCCACTCAACAAATCTTCTTTACCACTGCATTACACAGGAGAGTCATCTGGAGTTTCTCATCAACTATGTTGAAATTACTAAGACAACTAAGAGGGGGGGGGTGAATTAGTTGTTATTGTGCTTAAACAATCTTAAGTCTATTAAAATATTCTTAATCTTTCTTCAAGTGATCATCAATATTATACAACATATGGACAACATAAATAATGAGCATCAGTCACACATAAGATATACATAGAGACAGATTTTCATGAGGAAACCCATAAAGGGAGAAAACCTCTTCTTCTTCGAAATGATAGGTAGTGTTTTAAGTTCTGTACATCATCTATAATTGAGCACCAACTCAATGTGAGGTTACTACCTCTGCTTTACAAGGTCCAACTTGTTTGAGAGCACCAACTCTCTAGTTTCTCTAGCACCCACTAGAAGGAAACACCAACTCCTTGGTTTCTCTAGCATCCACTAGAAGGAAGCACCAAATCCCTAAGTGTTCCAACACCAACTAGATGGAAGAACCAACTTCCAGTCACACAGGCACCAACCTATATAACAAAGAACAATAGTTCTCCCTTGCACCACCCTGCCACCCTGGTTTTTCTAGCTGCAACCAAATGGAAGCTACAACTCCCTGTGTTCAAGCACCCACTTGAACCTCTGAGGACAACAGTGATCCCTAGCACCTCCATACCACTCTTATTACAAATAAATGATTGAATAACCAACACCACAGATAAATCAATTCTTACCACTTCTTCTCTATTCTGTAAATATGGTCTGCTTCTAACTATTCTGCAATTCTTCTCTTCCTTTGTCTGTTCTGCAATTCTGCTCTTGCTTCTGTCTATTCCTCATATGTTACTCATCTCTAAGTTTTATCTCACACTACGCATACTGTTGGTCTCACACTGTGCATACTATAATTTTCCCTTTCTTACATTTCAATTCATTTTTCATTCAGAATGACCAACCACACACAGTCACTGCGTGTTTCTTTTATGCATTACCACACCTTCAGTTACCCCTCAAATCTCTAGAACAATGCTTCAACAACTAAAATGCCAATCTTCCAAGAACCATGATTCGGTTCTGCTAACTGAATTGTAACTGAACAGTTAATCATAAAAATCAACAACAACCCTTTGATCAGATGCTCAAATAACCAACACGGTTGGATTAAATCCGCAGGGTCTTGCGTTTATTTCTCCATTTCGCATTTCGACATTTCAACATTCCTGTGGTGAAGTGTTTTGACACTCCAACTCCTGGTATCCGAAACCTACACCAAAATGTGTTTTTCGCATTTGGACATTCCTGTGGTGAAGTGTTTCGACACTCCAACTCCCGGTATCTGAAACCTACACCAAAAGGTGTTTTTCTTATTTCGGCATTTCAACATTCCGGCATTCTTGTGGTGAAGTGTTTCGACACTCCAACTCCCGGTATCCGAAACCTACACCAAAAGGTGTTTTTCACATTTCGACATTCCGACATTCCTGTGGTAAAGTGTTTCGACTCTTGACTCCTCCAACTCCCGGTATCCGAAAATCTGAAATGGAGTCTTTGTTGATGTGCCTGTTTTGGGATTTCGGCATTTTGCATTTCGCAACTTCGAGACTCCTGTGATGAAGAGTCTCGACTCTTGACTCCTCCAACTCCCGGTATCCGAAACTACGAAATAGAGTTTAGCTTCTGATACCCGAAATGGAGTTTAGATTCTGATCTTGCCTTGCGATCAACGTTGTGTTGTTGGTCGTGTTCTTTGCCATCAATGACAAACACGCACACTCTGCCTTTGTTTGAAAACATGCCAACAATCTCCCCCTTTGGAATTGATGGCAACTCCTTGAAGAACATCCAACTAAACCACTGTAGAATCCTTGAAATTAACACACATACTCTGCCTCTGTCTAAAAACATGCCAACAATCTCCCCCTTTGGCATTGATGGCAACCCCTTGAAGAATGTCCAACTATACCACTGTAACATCCTTGAAATTACCACACTTTCTACCCCTTTGACATCAATGTCAAAGAAGAAACACGCTCCCCCTGAGCTGTTGTAGTACATACTCCCCCTATCAACTATAAGCAACTTAGAAATACAACATATATTCAATAAGTACTCCCCCTGACCAGGTGAACATATTAGACAAAAGAAGTTATAAACCCCAACTTTTGATGAAGATATCCAAAAGGGGTCGCTGCTAACGGTTTAGTAAAGATATCAGCTATTTTTTCTATGCAAGGGATATAATTTAGCTAAACAACTCTGTTTGTGACTTGTTCTCTTAGAAAATGGTATTTTATTGGGATATGCTTAGTCTTGGAATGAAGAACATGATTCTTGGAGACACTAATGGCACTAGTGTTATCATAGTGAATTGTAATCGGATCAATATAATTTACCTTCAAATCTGTAAGAGTTTGAATCATCCATAAAATCTGAGTGCAACAAGTAGCAACAACAATGTACTTTGCCTCTATAGTTGATAAGGAAATAGATCCTTGCTTCTTACTAATCCATGCTACCAACGAGTCACCCAAGAAGAATGCACCTCCACTGGTGCTCTTTCTCTCATCCACACAATTTGCCCAATCTGCATCTGAATAAGCAGTTAACTGAAAATTCTGATTTCTTGGATACCACAGACCATAAGTCATTGTTCCCTTCAATTATTTGAATATCCTTGTGACAGCTACAAAATGACTTTGTTTAGGAGCAGACTGATAGTGACCTACCGTTCCCACAGCTTGCATTATATCAGGATGGGATGTTGTGATGTATAGAAGACTAGCTATCATTTATCGGTATGTCCTTTGATCAACATCTAGTGAAATATCATCTTTACTGAGCTTGCAACCAACCACCATAGTTGTGCTAACAGGAGAGGAATCCTCCATCTAAAATTTCTTCAACATCTCTTTCAAATATTTTTCTTGATCGATAAATATTCCTGCAGAACTCTGATTTACTTGCAAACCAAGAAAATATGACAGTTCTCCTATCATAGACATCTCAAATTCTGTTTGCATAGAGTTAGCAAACCACTGGACAAATGATTCATTAGTGCAACAAAAAATAATATCATCTACATAAACCAAAACAACTAGTAAATTATCACCTTCAGACTTAATGTAGAGATTGTTGTCAACAGTACCTTTCTTGAACCCCTGGTCCTGTAAAAATTTGTCCAGTCTATAATACCAAGCTCGTGGTGCTTGTTTCAGTCCATATAAGACCTTCTTCAGCTTGCAAAAATAATTAGGATTATCTGTCAATGAGAATCCTTTAGGTTGCTCCATATATACTTCTTCCTCTAGATCTCAATTAAGAAAAGCTGACTTAACATCCATCTGATACACTTTAAAGTTCTTATGGCATGAATATGCAAGGAACATTCTGATGATCTCCAATCTTGTCACTGGTGCAAAAGTTTCATCAAAGTCCTGACCTTCAACTTGTGCATACCCTTTACAGACCAATCTGGCTTTATTTCTAACAACTTGTCCTTTTTCATTCATTTTATTYTTRAACACCCATTTGGAACCTATTACATTCTTATCTTCAGGTCTAGGGACAAGCTCCCAAGTATTGTTCTTCTCAATCTAATCAAGCTCTTCATTCATTGCTCTAATCCAATCATCATGTTGGTTGGCTTCATAAAAAAATTTAGGTTCAGTCATAGATAAAAAAACAACATGAGATTGTTCTGAGTCTTTAATCAATTTCCTTCTTGTCTAAACTCCTTTATTTATATCTTCAATTATCTGATTTTTAGGATGATTCTTTCTAACAATTCTGAGAGGTGATTTTGCTTCTTTCTGCTGATTTGTGTCAGCCTGAGTATTCGTATCTTCATCTGATTCAAATTCTTCCCTTTCTGATCCTTGG
>JZKD02S0010687.1:221580-236662 GCA_000966675.3 Picea glauca
ACATCATTTATAATTGAGCACCAACTCAATGTGAGGCTACTACCTTTGTTTTACAAGCTCCAACTTGTTTGAGAGCACCAACTCTCTAGTTTCTCTAGCACCCACTAGAAGGAAGCACCAACTCCCTAAGTGTTCCAGCACCAACTAGATGGAAGCACCAACTTCCAATCACACAGGCACCAACCTGTATAACAGAGAACAACAGTTCTCCCTTGCACCACCCTACCACCCTGGTTTTTCTAGCTGTAACCAGATGTAAGCTACAACTCCCTGTGTTCAAGCACCCACTTGAATCTCTGAGGACAACAATCCTCTCTAGCACCTCCCTACCACTCTTATTACAAATAAATGATTGAATAACCAACAATACAGATAAATCAATTCTTACCACTTCTTCTATGTTCTGTAAATCTGGTCTGCTTCTAACTGTTCTACAATTCTTCTCTTCCTTTGTCTATTCTGCAATTATGCTCTGCTTCAAGCTATTCTGCAATTCTTCTCTTGCTTCTGTCTATTCCTCATCTGTTACTTATCTTTGAGTTTTATCTCACACTGCACATACTTTCGGTCTCACACTGCGCATACTGTAATTTTTCCTTTCTTACATTTCAACTCATTTTTCATTCAGAATGACCAACCACACATAGTCACTGTGTGTTTATTTTATGCACTACCACACCTTCAGTTACCCCTCAAATCCCTAGAACAACGCTTCAACAACTGAAACGCCAATTGTCCAAGAACCATGATTCGGTTCTGCTAACTGAATCGTATCTGAACAATTAATCATAAAGATCAACAATAGCCCTTCGATCAGATGCTCAAATAACTAGCATCGATGGATTAAATCTACAGGGTCTTGCGTTTATTTTTCCATTTCGCATTTCGACATTTCGACATTCCTGTGGTGAAGTGTTTCGACACTCCAACTCCCGGTATCCGAAACCTACACCAAAAGGTGCTTTTCGCATTTCGTCATTTCAACATTCCTGTGGTGAAGTGTTTCGACACTCCAACTCTCGGTATCCGAAACATACACCAAAAGGTGTTTTTCGCATTTTGACATTTCGACATTCCGACATTCCGACATTTCCATGGTGAAGTGTTTCGACACTCCAATTCTCGGTATCCGAAACCTACACCAAAAGGTGTTTTTCTCATTTCGACATTCCGACATTCCTGTGGTGAATTGTTTTGACTCTTGACTCCTCCAACTCCCGGTATCCGAAACTCCAAAATGGAATCTTTGTTGATGTCTCTGTTTCAGGATTTTAGTGTTTCGCATTTCGCAACTTCGGGACTCCTGTGATGAAGAGTCTCGACTCTTGACTCCTCCAACTCCCGGTATCCGAAACTCCAAAATTGAGTCTTTGTTGATGTGCCTATTTCGGGATTCCAACGTTTCGCATTTTGCAAATTCGGGACTCCCGTGATGAAGAGTCTCGACTCTTGACTCCTCCAACTCCTGGTATCCGAAATAGAGTTTAGCTTCTGATACCCAGAATGGAGTTTAGCTTCTGATCTTTCCATGCGATCAACGTTGTGTTGCTGGTTGTGATCTTTGCCATCAATGAAAAACACACATACTCTGCCTCTGTCTGAAAACATGCCAACAATATCCCCCTTTGACATTGATGGCAACCCCTTGAAGAACTTCCAACTATACCACTGTAGCATCCTTGAAATTAACACGCATACTCTGCCTCTGTCTGAAAACATGCCAACAAACTCTCTTCTTAGAGGAGGCTAATAGATCATCTTCATCTCTGTCTCATGATGATGCACCCAACACTTTTGGATTTCACACGTTCACCTTGTGCTTAGCCACAGACATGTCCAACTCTGCAGATCTTCTTTCTCATTACGTTACACAGGAGAATCATCTGGAGTTCTTCTCAACTCTCTGTAAGGAGGAGGCCATATCTACGTTCTAGCTTTGTCTCAGATAGGAACCACACACCCTTCTCAGGGGCACTCTTTCAAGTTTGTGTCTTGGAGAATGTCTCACGTAGCTGCAATCATCAACATATCAAACATGGCACTCCCATGTGGAATTCTAGAGCTTACTCCCTCTAGAAACACTAGGGTCAACTCCCCATAGTGTGTGACGTCAAGGTCAACTCCCTTGACATGTCCTCGTGTACTCTCCAGATGGGACGTGTCCTCATGTTCTCTCCACAAGGGATGTTGGGATATCCCTTTTTGGATAAGTGTCCTCACAGATCAGCACACTTATCCCTTCTCAGATAAGCCCAAACCCACTTATCCCTTCTCAGATAAGTGTCCCACTTATACCTTCTTGAAAAAGTGTCCTCACAAATCAACTCAACTCGGTTCACAGAAGAGTATGATCTAGAGTATGTTTGTCACACATGGAAATCCCATGTGGACTTCTAGTGGCTACTCCCTCTAGAAACACTAGGGTCAACTCCCCATAGTGTGTGAAGTCAAGGGCAACTCCCTTGACATGTCCTCATGTGCTCTCCACATGGGATGTTGGGCTATCCCTTATCAGATAAGTGTCCTCACATATCAACACACTTATCCCTTCTCGGATAAGTGTCCTTACAGATCAACTCAACTCAATCACAGAGGAGTATGATCAAGAGAATGTATGAGGATGCTGCAAACATCAACACTCCCTCTTAATGAAGGAGGAATTCTTTGCCACACCAAGTCTGTCACGAAAGTACTCAAACTTTGTTCTGGTTTGGTAAGAACATCAACAACCTACTCATCTGTAGGAAGGTACTGCACCATGTGAGATGAACAAAGTTCGCTCACACAATAATTATCCAAAATACTTGGAATATAACATAATAATCCATATAGGAATAATGTATAAAATATGAATAGATAAGATATGATAAGATAGTATGAGATGATATACAATTGAGAATGAGGGCTTGTTTATATACCCACACAGAGGTTCCCTTAACCAATAGTCATGTCATTTGAGACATGTCCTTTCATTATTAATAGTTATTATTTATTATGTTATGCATATCTATTTATATGTATATTTATGTTCACAACATTGCCTTCCCCTTAAAGATGCTTTGTCGTCAAATCATAATCACTGGAAGGCTTCCCTTTTAACTTTTTTTTTTTGGCACACGATGTCTTCAAATCTTCTGTTCTTGTAGTTGTGACTCTCGACGAAACAATATGATATAACCTTCGAATTCCCAAACTAATGTGTTGCATCTTTTGGGGAGTGATCCATCCCAAATCTACTTTCATTGGAATTGTTTGATGATCGATTTCTCCAAGTTGTTGATTTTTCCTTCGTTCTTTTTCAGTGTGGTATTTTATTTGTTGGTAAGAAGAACATTGTTTATTTTCCTCTTCTCCTAGTTGTTGGTCATAATGACTCTTGTGATTTGGATGATGATAAGGCATCCTAATATTTGGTGACTTTTCCTTGGAATCATATTCTTTTGATGTTTGTAGTGATTTGTTCATGTAAGCATTCTTTTGAATTTGAACATCAATTGACTTTGTATTGGTTCCTTTTTCTATTGTCGAAATTTGAATGTCGGATAATTTCTCTATTGGATCAGTCATTGTTTCCTTTTCGATTAATGATGTTTTGTGATCTAGTTGTTCTTGTAAAGACTTCTTATCATGCTTGAGCTTTTTAATCTGAGTTAATAAATCTTGATTATGTCGTCTTAATCATAAAAGTTCTTCCTTATTTTCATCCTTTAAGATTTTAGTTTGTTCTAGTAAATTTTGATTAAGGTTCCTTAGGCATAAACTTTCTTCCTTTTCTTTGGTTAATTTCTCTTTGAGACCTTGATTTTCTTGTTCCAAATTTTGAAAACACTACTTCTTCTCCTTAGACTTTATGATTTTTGAAAGTAGTTTCTGATTATGATTTCTTAGGCGGGAAATCTTTTCGTCTTTTTCAATGATGATCTTGTCACATTCTTTTTGTTGATCTCACAACTTTTGTCTTGACTTTTGGTTATCTTGAAGGATCACTTCTGATATGTCCTTCAGGTCTTCTGATGATGGAGCTTCTGAAATCGACTTCATCGTAACGTCTAGTATCATGATTTTCTTCTTTTTATAAAAAAATGTCAAAAAAAATTTCCTTGTGTTGAGAACAAAAGTACCCAATATATCTACCCAAGTTGACCCTAGAATTATATCAACATTGTCTTGATACATTTATACCACATTGAATTGACCTATGAATTTGTAATCACCAATAGATATTTGTAGGTTGTTAATTTCATATTTCTCATCGGAAAGACACGTGTCATTTTCAATTATATCTGGTTCTAAAACTATTAATTGGTTTGCCAGGTCAACATTAATGTGATTTTTCTTAGCGGTCAGGCAAATAACGATGTTGATATTCTTTCCTTGAATAATTCCATTAACTTTTAATAAGGGATCCACATATTTTTTATAAGTATGAGGGAATCTTCCTCCTCCCATTTTGAATTGTACTTTTTTTTAAAAAATTGAATTGGACTTTGGATTTTTTTTTTTTTATAAATATCCTTTTATATGAGCCTTAGAAATATAATGTATTTTCTTTTTAATTTATTAATACTTTTTAACTTTACCAAGTAATAATATTTTTTTTTTTAACTTTATGATTTTTTTTTAATCACCCTTTTAGTACTTTTAATAGTAGTGATGTCTTTTCACTTATACTTTTTTATACTTTTCCTTTCTCCTCTTAACTTTATAAATAAATATCTTATATAAAATACCCTTTTTTCTTTATTATTACTCCTTAATAATAAAGTATAAAAGTATTTTTTCTTTTAATCTTTGTATAGAAAATGCTTTCTCTTTAATATTTGAAATATCCTTTATAATCACTCCTTTACTCGATAACTTCCTTTATTTTTAGTGGACACTTTAATATTTCAACTTTTTATAAAATTCTTTACTAGACCCCTTATAATTCCCTATATAATATAATAATATATCACTTTTTATTTTTAGTAGACACTTTAATATCTTAGCTTTTATTTACTATACCCCTTATAATTCCCTATATAATATAATAATATATCACTTTTTATTTTTATTGGACACTTTAATAACTTAGCTTTTATTTACTATACCCCTTATAATTCCCTATATGATATAATAATATCACTTTTTATTTTTAGTGGACACTTTAATATCTTAGTTTTTTATAAAATTCTTTACTATGCTCCTTATAATTCCCTATATAATATAATAATATATCACTTATTAGAAGTCTAACGTTTTTTTGGGTTACTTAGGAAAATGAATTCTTAAAATTCAATGATTTTAATATTACTGTGATTTTATATCCTTCATTCGTACCTTTTTGTTTATAAAAGATTGTTTGACTTTATTTATTATTTTCCACTAATAAACTTTAATATTTTTCACTAATCAAATTTATAACTTTACTTTCTTGGCATATAATAGTTACACTTTTATATATTTTTTACTTGTGTACTCTCTATGTTTGACGTTGTCTCTTTTTACTTGCTATGCAATTTCTTCCGGTTAGTAAATATATTCTTATTTTTCTAAGTATTTTAAGAGAGTGACCTTACTTCTTTTTTATACATATTTTCCTTTAAAAATAACCTTTTGTTATTCCCACTAATCTTTCAATGCACGCGATCGTACAGACACAGTGTATTGATGGATAAGATATTAAATTTTTTTGTTGCTATACAGATGGGTAAAGAGTAAGAATATGTGCAAACTGACACATATGGATCTGGAAGGATTAATTGCAACTATGGAGTGTACGGACTTTACGACAGTAATTGAATGCCACATAGTGTACGTAGGACAAAGAAGACAATGAGTGTGTATGACAACTGAAATGATTGGCAACTATACAGGGTAAACTATTAATTTCTTAATTTGCAACTGTACGGATAGTATGGCAATAGTTTTGGACAATATGTAGATAGAATTTATACATCTAGTTATGTTGTGGAGGCACAATACAGATGAAGCGATGGACTTGAGTTGTTGGTAGCAGGCAATCTTGTTGTCAATTTTGATTATGTTTTCCAGATTTACAGTAGAAATTTTTGTAATAGACTTCTGAAAATATAGCTTTTGCAACGATGGGCCTTTTTTTCTTTTTTCTTTTAAACTAAAATTATTGAAATTTTAATTGCCAAAACCTTGTTGTGGTCAATGACTAGTATTTCTCAGAGAAACTCTGAAATAATGGGTTGGCCAAAAGCTGGATCGAGACAAAGCTCTATTTTTTAAATGACCAAAGGCTAGGTTTTTGGTCAAAGACCGAAGATCCAAAAACTTGAAAATTTGAGTGGCCAAAGGCCTACAATGACGTTGCCAAGGGAAACAAAATTTTGACCATAGGTCTGGCAGCCAAAGGCTGGAGTCAGACTTGCTCTGATACCAAATGAGATGAACAAAGTTCGCTCACACAATAATTATCCAAAATACTTGAAATATAACATAATAATCCATGTAGGAATAATGTATAAAATATGAATAGATAAGATATGATAAGATAGTATGAGATAATATACAATTGAGAATGAGGGCTCGTTTATATACCCATGCAGGGGTGCCCTTAACCAATAGTCATGTCATTTGAGACATGTCCTTTCATTATTAATAGTTATTATTTATTAATTAATTATTCTGTTATGAATATCTATTTATATGTATATTTATATTCATAACACCATGTCTTGGAATAACAATGGAATATGTTGATGATTAAAATCACAACGATGAATTCTGCCCGCAAATGCTTGCTAAGCTCTATTATTTATTTATGATAATAATAATTAACTAGTAGGTGGGACCCCCATGTAGACTAGAGGTGCAAAGATAGACGTGTTATGCTTATATGTTGCTTTTGTTATGATGTTGCCTAAACAAACCTATACAGTTGATGATGTAGTCTTGGTTTCATTTGATATGACAACATGGTTGGTTGATGCATTGTTTCTAAAGGCCGTTAATGATTCACTCACAATACAAGGCAATGCTACATATATGAGGATTATGTTATGTTACAGGGGTTATGTTATGTTATAACATTGATTAAAAAAATCTCATACATGATTTTATGCAAAGAGATAAAATGATTATATGGGAGCTTAATCAAAACAAAAGGAAAAACTATGGATAAGTCCTAAGGCTATGGCAAAAGGATTACACATAAACCTTGAATGTATATATAATTGTTAAAAAACGATGGACCTAGCTGTTATACTATGCACTTGGTTAAAGGTTGATATGGGAAGCACATATGGTAATGTTAACATATGGTTATTATTTTGATATGTTTCGGGTGGTGCATTATGCAATTGATATGGCATCGAATCTTTACAATGGATATGACATTGAATTTATGCAATGGTTATTGTATTCAACTTAATGGTTGATGTTATGTTAATGGTTGGCTAGTATGTAGAATTGAAAAGAGCCAGGTGAGGAAGCGACGTGCATTTACTGCACGTCACTCCAAACCACCCTTGAGTCCGTCACCCTAGCCATAGTTGATTTTTTCTCTGTTGGTTGTGGAAGCTCCATGATTTTAGGTTTTGGAAGGGGAAAACTCAAACCAACTCTTTCTTGAAGCGATTTTTCACAGGTATGGCTCTTTGCTTTGCATCCATGATGGTCTCTTTGTATTATGAATCAAATGGTGGCTCAGGATTGCATGGGTTCTGTGTTTTTCTTGAGTTTTCGACTGAGTATCAATACTGTGTTATGGGTTCTCTATGATTACTGTGGAATGTTGTCATTTTGAAGGAAAGTAACAGGTGTTATTTCTTTGTAAAGTCTATGCATTGGTTATTGATAAAAATGAATTCGGTTAGCTTGGGTTTTTATGATGATTCTCTATGGAAAATGATAACAATGGTGCAACGAGCTCTGAATTTTATTGTTGTGGGGTTTTACCATGAGTCTGGGTATCGGTTGTTGTCACCTCTTTTTTGCCTCGGTCGTTGTTATGATTCGTTTCCCAGGTTGCAATGCAACTGTCAACAATAGTATGGTTCTTTCTCTGTTTGGCTAAGCCCTGAGCTATTGTTTCTTATGGCTTTTCCTACTGTCACTATCACTGAAATCATTCCACAGTCCAATCTTTGTTTTGACCAGAATCTTAAATGGAGGCCTGTGTATGTATCGAATGGCCATGAGTTTTTCTCTGGCATTCTTTTCATAAGATTTTTTAACATTCACTCCTCTCATCTCTATTATAGTGGACAATTGTTATGTTGGTGACCCTCACTGTCGATTGTTTTTCAAAGGTTATAGACCTCCTGGGTGTTTGGACGAGACATGATCTCTTTGTGTTTTCGAGGATTCTTACTTATTTAAACCAACCCTCGTTTCCTCTCTGCACAAAGTTTTAAGAGACATCTGTGTGTGCTTGGTTTGTTGTGCTCGAATTGCTCTGTTTCTACCTGGGAATTTTCTTTATGGCTCTGTAAATATTTTGGGGTTATAAGTAGACAACTGTGGTGATTTCAAAGGAGCACAACTCTCTGTTCTTCCAAGGTTATACTTGTTGACCTGTGGTTTCTTCTCGCTGGTAAATTCTTTTAGGAGGTAAAAGGATGACGAGACCTTTGTGTTTTTCGAAAGTTAAACACACTCTCATTACCTCTCTGCAATGAAATTTTATTGATCATGACTTGATTTTGGTTCTACTGAGCACGATTTGGTTGATTGAGCCGATTTATTTCTGTTTCTCCTCGAACATTTGCTTTATTGCTTTGTTAAGATTCTGATTACAAATTAAATGATTGGTATTTTTCTAAGAAAGGGCACGAGCTCTTTAACTTCATGACCTTTCTTGATCGAGTCTGTATTTCCTCTCTGTGATTAATTTGTATGGGTTACTTATAGCCCGATAGCTTTCCATTTGGTCGATTGTGGTCTTTCCACTCATCATTGTGTTAAATCCTAGCACGTTCATGATTCTATCAAGTTTAAAGGAGACACTTGTATGTCGATATGGTTCTGTTATCTTCGTGCGTCATATGGCTCTATCTTTTATTGAATGTTTCTTTTGGAAGGAAGTTTGTATATGTTTGATGAATGTGGATCTCAGGTTCAGAGCTACATGTTTTTGGTTAATTACTTTTGTCGAATTAATATTGGTAATGATGATTATATGGTTGAATACCTGTGTGTATGATGGGTTCATCAAACATGCTCTTGATTCTGTCTAGATTTAAAAAGGACCCATGGGTGATTAAATCGAGCCCGATTATTGTTTGATGACAGTTCACTGTTGCTAGTTAGCGCTGGGTCTATTATTATTTGATTGCTAGGGATGAATATTAGATATAGATAATGAGAATCACTGTGCACATTATGTTTGTTTTAAAAAGAAGAGATCAACATTAGAGCATGCAGGAATGTGGCTCGAATGGTTATGTTGTTACTGTGAAATTGACAATGATGATTGCATGGTTATTGAATAGGATGCACATATTGATATAATTGAAGAATTATGGGCAATTGAATTGTTTTTATTTATTAAAGACAACAAGCAATTCGTATACAATTAAGGAACAATTAAATGTTTTGGGTCTTGGAAGTGGTTGATTTTTGGATTATAATTGAAACAGAGTTATGATTGATGTTTGATTTAATTTATTTTATGAACAATATCTGTATTATTCCCTCTTTATTCCCTCTCATTTTCTCACTTTTTCGCTCATTATAACCCCCTCATGATCCCAAAATTCATTTTTTTTACACGCCCCGTTCAATAAAATAAACTTAAAACTCTATATGATAGTGATAAAAAATGACACAGAGATAGATGACAACTAATATATTTTGGTATTGTTTGCACAATCAGTTATTTAATAAATTGTCGAGTAGTACTCGTGTTCTTACTCCCTATCATGATATCACTTTTTCACTTATTACAATTCCCACAGATATTCCATGAACCTTATTTTACCCCCTGCTCATTTGGAAATTATTAAATAAATTTTATGGATTGGATTGCATGGGTCTTATGTTGATTTCTGAGCCAAACTTTGTTTAATATAAAGAGAATGTCATGTATAGTCTGTTAAGAGCTAGTTGCTAATAATTGCTGCATACAAGATGAACTTCTTCATCAGAGACAATCATGGAAGAAACAATAGGGGAAGAGGTAACTGGAACAGAGGGCCTAGAAGGCCCAGGTTCTCAATACATTTTGATGCCGATCCTTAGGAGTTGAACTATCTTTTTCAAGCTGGGTTTTTCAATTGGATTGGGCAAGGGATAGTTCAGCCTAGACCAGAGATGCCTCCCTTCTAGCCCCAAAATGTTTCTGGTATCCTCGTGCCTCCCCATATATCTTTGCAACCTAAAGTTCTTGAGAATGATGAATGGCATGAGATTCTTCACCCAACAATCTCCCACCATTGTGGCTGGCCAAACTTGTCATTACCTCCTCCTCCATGTGTAAACCCAAATGCTCAAATTGCCCCTGCACACTCACCTGTACAGTCCTCCCATACAAACAAACGCCTCAAAATTGAGGCTCACCATATGCATGACAAAGTTAAAGCTACTGCTACTCCCTCCTATCCTTCAAGTGACTCAACCAAGTCAGTGTCCGCCCGTATGCACTTGAGGGACAATTGCTCCCAGTCATTAGTGAGATCAAGCCTCAAGGTTCCACCCAACTTAAGGCTATTTCAAGGAAGTCCAAAGGGGACAACAATGACAAAGGAATAATTGCCTCTCAAACTGGAAAATATGGATTTTGATTTTTGTGTTTATAATTGATTTATTGAGGAGAGTGGACTGCAAAAAGTTTTGGACAAAAAACTATTTTTTGGGATATTGTGGATATTTACATGTTTTGGATATAATTTGAAATATTTTTGATATTTAAATTTCAAATTGTGGAAATAAATATGGGAGCCACATGGAGGCATGCGTTTAATTGGTTCTCTAATTATGTTTATTTTTAAAAGGGAGGCACAAGGGGTCCCACCTACTTAATTATTATTTAATAAAAAAACCCTGAATTATTATTATTATTATTATTACTTCCCCTAAACTAAAATTAATTTTTAGTTAACTTAACTAAATGAGGTAGTTGAACTAATTCAACTAATTTGGAATGCATAAAAGCCACATGAGAATGAAGAGCAAGGGGATAATAGAATGAGAAAACATACTAAGGTTTGCTCTTGAGTTTTATTGAGATATTTCATTTTTCATTCATTCTTCAATTTATTAAAGGCCTAATTCTCTTTTTGACAGCAGGGTCCTATTGTAGATAACAAGGTTCAAAGTTGAACCATATCAATCAGATGCTTGTTTTCAGAGGTGTTGATCTATCTTTGATAGTTTGTGTAGACTTGTCTGTTTATGAATTGAGTTTCATGACTAATAAATGATATTGTGTAGACTCAAGTGGGCAGCAGTTTGTGGCAAGCTGATCCAGCTTTTAAAGTTCAGTTTTTACTTCTTGTCAAAGCCCTTTTGTATGGTTTTCATCGGGGATATCTAAGTTTGACCTTGGTCCATGCCCCCACAAGGATTTTTGTAAGAGAATGATACTTTTGATTTCTTGGAATGAAATAAAGAGATTGCTATTCTATCTCATCTGTGTTAATCTGTGACTTGGTTATTTTTTTGTTTTTGATTCCACATTTACTTTCTACAATCTGTATATGTTCAGAAAATTATATAAAAATGTTATATTTTGCAACAAATTTTTTTATTTAAGAAATCAGCCTAAGCCCTTGCAATTAATACTTTTGGATTGAGAAATACATTTTGAGGCTATAAACATAGGGTAATATTCCTGACTATCTTGCCTTAGCTAAGCAAGATTCGAAAATGATTGCGTAAGATAAATTTATATATTTTCCTCAACATTTATTTGGCGACCATACTGGGGAGATCTTCCATATCTCTTTGGTTGATTGTATGCTTGATTATCATTGAATATATTTATTTTGTTGCTTTTGATTCTTTGATTGTTTCTTTTCTTCATGACTGTACCTGTTGCAAGGCAGCCCAATATTGAGCCTGATCTTAAAGATCAAACCAACATTGATTTAACCTTGTTTAGTACCATATTAGAGACCACTAATACCCAGGTTGAGCTTGAACGCTCATGGGCAGTGATTGAACAAGACATAAGTGTTCGAGAATGTTGGGAAGCTAGGCAAAGGCAACCTAAGAATCAACCATATCTTTTCTTTTTCCTACAATTTTGATATTCTTTTTATGTCCTTAAACCCTCACATCTCTAGGAGAAGAAGAGGTTTATCACCTGAGATCAACCCCATTGCTGAAATAGGAAGAAGAAACATTGTTTTGTCAGTTCAACAAAGTACTCTAAGGAGAACTTTGTCGGATTCAACCAATTTGTCTTTCTCTCCCTTACCTATCGTTCACAAGATGGAATCTAGTGGTGGCTCTGGTGGCACTGGAGGTGCTTCTTCATCTCAAACTTCAACATCGTCAGTGGTTGGTAGCTTGTTTAGTCATCAAGTTCCTATCCAATCTACTACAAACCCCGCCAAAGTCATAAAAAAATATGGGATTTTTTAGTTTGAAGAAGATGCTACAACTACTCTGTGGCTTGTTTCCTCCCCTCTTAACCTAGCACTTGCTACTCGTCCACTTCCTAAATTCAAATATCATATTAGGTTTTCAGGGAATAACACGGTCACTACGAATGAACATTTGGTGGCATTTTCTAATGCCTGTCACAACACATGAGCCAATGACAATGACACTTGTATGCGCTTATTTTTTAATTCCCTTGAAGGGAAGGCAACGTCCGATTTCTTTGATATTCCTCCCAATATTCTTTCCACTTGGGGGGATTTAGTCTATTGGTTCAATTCTACCTATGGGTAGTCCAAGAGCCTAGTCGAGCAATTACGACAGTACAATAACATTGTTTATAAAGACAATGAAACTATCAAGTCTTTCAACTCGCGTTTCACCAAATTATATAACCAAATTTCTGAAAACCTAGCACTTGCTACTCATCCACTTCCTAAATTCAAAGAGCATATTAGGTTTTCAGGGAATAACACGGTCACTATGAATGAACATTTGGTGGCATTTTCTAATGCCTATCACAACATAGGAGCCAATGACAACGACACTTGTATGTGCTTATTTGTTAATTCTCTTGAAGGGAAGGCATCGTCCGATTTCTTTGATCTTCCTCCCAAGATTCTTTCCACTTGGGGGGATTTAGTCTATTGGTTCAATTCTACCTATGGGCAGTCCAAGAGCCCAACCGAGCAGTTACGAGAGTACAATAACATTGCTTATAAAGACGATGAAACTATCAAGTCTTTCAACTTGCGTTTCACCAAATTATATAACCAAATTCCTGAACTAATTCGCCCTCAGAACCAAGCCACTTTTATGCATTACTATAATGCTCTACCTCCCCCCTACCATCATAGGCTTGAGGAAAAAGCCATTGATAACCTTGGTTCCGCTTTGCATACTTGTTTAGAGTATGAAGAACATGTTAAGCCCTAAATAGTGGCACATTACCCCTTAATTGGGGAATATTACATTAGTACTGTTATTTTATTTATGTTGGCTTGGGTCCATTAGTTGTAATTGTACCTCCTAGTCTCCTATATATACCAAGGATACATTTTCATTTGGAATCATCTGGTATTTGAAAATTTATTTGGTGTATAAGGAGGTTGCCCCCTCGAAGAGGTTTATTATCTGAAATTCTATCTTTTTCAAGGAATTGGGTACTTATTCTGAGGTTTTTCTATGCTATCTTGACATTTGGTTCTTAACATTTGGTATCAGAGCTCAAGGTCTTGGGGTTTCACTGCTACATCTGAGACACCTTGGAATTTTCACTATAATGTTTTTTCTACGACGTTTCAGAAGGAACCCCTTGGAGAATATTTAATGGACGGATCAAGGTACATTGGGTTCAAATTTCAGCTCCCGAGGCCTTATACTTTCAGAGATATAGCCTGTGTATGATAGGGTTCTGGAATCATCCTGAATTTAGTCATGGAAAAATTTTTGCTATGAAATTTTTTCTTTAACTTTTTAGTCTCTGAAATCTGGAGGATATTCACATAAATTATTAAGGTATATGTGATAAAAATTTCATCTTCTGGGTCATCTTACATTTGTTGATACACCCTGTGGAATATAGGGTATCTGACTAGTCCTATTGACTAGTCTCAAGAAGGTGTTCCAGGTAAAACAATCATAAATTCTTCCTCGAGTATCCAAATTGAGTGAGCCAGTTGCATTAGATAGTGGACAATTTGTAGTATTTTTGGTACAATTTTCAGAATTGCATATCAATTATTTTGTGTAGGGCACTCTATACAAGTGAGATATCCTAGAAAGGCCAAAAATCAGCAAGTTGTGGTGAAGTTATCTTAAATTCCACTTGGCACATGCAATTTTGATCAGACTTGAAGAATTGTAGAGAAGAAATATCAGAGAACAAAAAAAATATTTCATACCCAGAAGGGCTGAAATTCTGGAGATACAACAAAAGAAAGATTGTCTAGCAGAACCGCCTCAAAATCAATGTTTAAAGTGATACTTGGCCAACATGTCACCAAAAAAGAGAACTTCTACACCAAATAAGCCTCCGGACAGTCCTATTTGGACTCTTGATGAAGGTGAAGAAATGCTTAAGGACATAAATGATTTACAAAAGAAGACAGTAACACAAGATGAACTACAAGGGATGATGGATTCAACGGAAGCTAAGTTGGAGGAAACAATGGATACTAAGGTGAATGGTTTAAAAAGGGATATCATGGAATGATTGAAAAAATTCCTAATAGAGAGGACACCTGAAAGTGAAAATGTTGTTAGAATATAGAATATGGTGTGCTCGTTTTACCATTGATGATACCCTCGTCACCCAACCACAGGCTGAAGCCTCCCTCCGAGCACCTTAACCTTGACCTGAGAATTCCTCCAGAAGCAAACCCTAGGCTAGATAGCCAAACAAGGAGCAGTGCATCAATCCCCAAGGATAGCGCATCACAAAAGACTGATCAGATGTTCCAAACCCTAGCCAAGAGATATCCAAGCCAATACTGAAACTAGCTGCTGCTGCAGCTGCACTTGCAAC
>JZKD02S0010687.1:253550-291121 GCA_000966675.3 Picea glauca
GTAATTAATAAATGAATTTCCTTTCATCATCTCTTTTGGACAAGATGGGGGCAATCAAATTATGAATTTCCTTTCACCATCTGTCTCATATTTTAACATTTAGAAGTTGGGGCAGCCAATTTGTATGAAACATACAAGGGATGATATATGTTTAACATCTTTAAACTGAAAAAAAAAAAAAAAAAGATCTGTCAACAATTTTAAGAATACTTTGAAACTAATTTTCTTCCAATTTTCAGTAAACCTTCGCCTATAGGATAATTTTTTGGGGAACTTTAATCATTTCAGGGATAAACCTTGAGCGAGTTTGTCAGTTTAAAATCTGATATCAGAGCTAAAATTATCAAGATTAGCCTAGACATACTTTTTCAATTAAAATCAAAGGAACGTAAAGATTTTCTCCTAATCTTGTTTTGAAAATATGCTTTTGAGTTTTCAGAGTCAAGGTAAGTCTCTTTATTTCTATGAAGACTAAAGGATGAGAAAGGAGAAAGAAAATTTGAATAGGAAATAACTTGGGGAGAGGCAAAAATAACCAAATCAAGGATTCAAAGGATCTGACAAAATGTCCTAATCCCACACAAGTTTGTGTCTTAAGTTCAGACTTCTTTCGAGTTTATTTATTATTATTTATTTATTTATTTCAGAGATGGCTTTAGAATTTATCATCGTGACAATTCAAGTTATAATTTTATACACCTCCGATTTTTAGGTTAGATGATAATATCATCATGAGAAAAACTTCCTTCACATTTATTTCAATAAAAAAATAAATAAATTTTATTCGGACTATAAGAAGAGTAAGGAACTCATACCTTATTTTTCTTTTGAATTTTCAGCAAGGCAAATTATTTATTTATCACTTGTTTTTTAGAGAAATCAAATGTTGGAAAAACAAGTGTCAAGTTTTTATTGAGCCTCATCTCCCGTTCAACAAGATCTATTTTGCAAAAAGGAATGAAATACAAAATATTAGATAATCCTGTAGAATAGAGATGATATGTGATGAAGATGCTTTTTATTTTTATTTTTCTAATTTTATTTTTTTAAATGAAGTTAAGCAATCATAAATTTATTGAAAATATTTACAACAAATGATCAAATGACTTAGATAATTTACAAAAAGAAGAGAAAAAATGGAAAATTAAAATTGCCAACGTTAATCCAATCTGATATATACAATGGAAATCTAAAAAATAACTACAACATGAAATGTTTTAAATAACACCCATTGATAAGGGCCTCAAGAATCTCTCCATTAATATTTTCAAGAGAGAATGAGTTTTTTTCCCTCAGCAACTGCAATTTTGAAGGGTCTGAACCAGAGATGTTCGAATTTCCCATGTCCAGGAAGAAACTCCTTGTCTTTAGCTTTCTTGTAAAAAAGGTCTTGCATGTTATCCTGATATTTTTGGAGCTTATCATCCACTTCTACTCTATTTTGTTGTACTTCGATGATTTGATTTATTCTTCTAGTAACATCATTCAACTCTTCATTCACATCCCTCCAGAGTTTCATCACATAAAGAGCAAGATTAATAGGAAGAATAATATCATTACCATAAACTAATTGGAATTGAGACATACCTATAGATTTCTTGGTGCCAATTCTGTTTGCCCATAAGGCATAATTTAAGTGTATATGCCAATATTTTTTTTTTCTATCAAAACCTTCTTGATTATTGTCATCAAACTCTTATTACATGATTCTACCAACCCATTTACCTGAGGATAGTAGGTTGTAGAATGACCTAAAATAATATTGTATTTTTGACAAAAAATGATCATTGCAATAGATTTAAAAGCCTAACCATTATCAATAACTATTTTCCTAGGACAAACAAATCTTGCTAGGATGTTTTCTTCCAAAAAATTTATCACTACTAAATCTGTAGCATTCCGAGTTGGAATAGCTTCAACCCGTTTCATAAAATAATCAGTAGCGGTCAAAATCCATCTATGTTGAGCACTCGATTGTGGATGAATTTATCCAATGAAATCTAGGCCCCATTGTTAGAAATGAGCTTCAACTTTTACTAGGATTAAAGGTAAGGCGGGAAGATTTTGCTTACCAGCAAACCGTTGGTATGAATTACAAGATCTGACCCTTACATTTACATTGGTGAATAATTTTGGCCAATAATATCATGCCCTTAAAATTTTGTAAGTTGTCGCTCTCCAGGCATGATGTCCTCTGCATACTCCTTCATGAAATTCATCAATGACACCTTCTGTTTCTGATTCTATAAGGCAACATAACAAGAAACCTAGAGCGTCTTTCCACTATAACTTGCCATCAATAATGCAATACTTAATTGCATGTATCTTTAAAGTTCTTACTTTAGAAGGAGTCATGTCATTTGGACATTGAAGAGTAAGGAGATATGTAACAATATCACTGTACCAAGATGAGGAGGAGAACTTATCTTCAATCTGAATAATAAGTGCTTGATCATCAATATCCTCCATATCTAGAAGAGAATCATGAGACTCGAAGTTATTTATTCCAAGAGTTATGAAATTTGATTCGAATAACAACCTTTCCAGACCTTGACCTTTCACTAGTTTTGGTTGGTTTAACTTCTAAATCAAACTCTTGAATTTTAGCCAACCATCTACCTCTTCTTCCATCGTTGTCTAGTTGAACCAAGATATCTTTAATTGCATTTGGTACATCATCAATTATTTTTGAGTGCAAGATATATGTTCGGAAAGCCTTGAGAGCCTTCACCATGGAATAATATTGTTTTTCAAGAATTTCATATCTTAGCTCTGCATCTTTGAGGCTTCTGCTGAAAAAGGCTATCAACTGTTCAAATCCTTCTTCGTTTTTATGAAGGAGCACTGCTGCAACAATATGTTCAGATGCAAAGGAGAAGATTAAAAATTCTTTTGTATAGTCAGGACTTACCAATATCAGTGCTTCTCCTATAGATTTCTTAACACGTTCAAAGGATTCTTTTGCTTCTGAAGTCCATTTTACCTCACTGTCCTTTTTTAGCATATATGTAATCAATTTGATTATTTCAACAAAGTTAGGAATAAATCTCCTCAAAAAATTGATTTTCCCTAAAAAAGATTGAATCTCTTTTCTATTTCTAGGAATATTAATCAGATCAATAGCTTCAACTCATTTATGATCAACTTTAATTCCATCCTTTGAAACTACATGCCCTAAAAGTTTACCTTCCTGCATTGCAAAGGTGGTTTTTTTGGGTTTAGAGACAAACCAAATTTTCTGCATTTGTCAGAAGTTTGTCTGAGGTGCACTAAATGTTCTGGATCAAAATTAGAAAAAATGGTCAGATCAACCAAATAAATGAAAACAAACTTATCTTTCTCACCAACGAATGCGATATCCATTGCTCTTTGGAAAGTTGCTTCTTCATTCATTACACCAAAATGCATTTTATCATACATAAAAGTTCACCATGGAGTAGTAAATGCAATCTTTTCTCTATTGTCTTCATGAACAACAATTTGATTGTATCCTAAGAAACCATCGATCATAGAAATTATAGTATCCCCTACCACCTTCTCTAAAACATTATCCATTTTTGGGAGGGGGTAGTTATGTTTAAGAGAAGACTCATTAAGGTTCTTAAAATCAACACAGAGTCTTATTTCTCCATTTTTCTTCCTAACAGGGACCTAATTAGCCACCCATTCAGAGTATATGAGGGGAACAATGATTTTTGCATCAAGGAGTTTTTAAACCTCATTTTCTATTACTGGCATAAGAATTGGGCTTATCTATCTAAGATTTTGCTTGAAAGGCTTAATACCATGTTTTAAGGGAATCTTTTGCTCAATAACAAAACTATCATAGGTTTTTAAATCTTCATAAGACCATGCAAAAACATCTTTATATTGTTTAAGTAACTCAACATATTTACTCTTTATTTGAGTCAGAAGATATTTAGATATTTTGACCATCTTGGGATTTTCATTTGGTCCTACGTTACAATCTTCAACTTCTTCGGGTTGAGGTCGCAAAGTAGACTTTAAAGGTATATCATCCTAGTCAAACAACCTTTCTAGAGGGATAAGACCTCTAAGAATTTGATTGTTTTTAAGTAAGAGCATTCGGTGATTTGCAATTGTATTTTGGAACTTTATGGGTTTTCTTCTTCCTGCATAATCCAAGAAGGATCATTCTAATTTTCTTGATCAATGTGGGTCTTAGAAAACTCATCTACCATTTCCAGAAATTGTTGGATTTGTTCATCATCTTCAAATACTTACCACTGTTGAAAATTGTTTGGAATCAAAGGTTTATGTCTCATCTCAATGTGATACTCCAGCTTCAAAACAATAGGTGGTATGAAATTTGCAACAACTTTGGCTAAAGAGTTAGCTTGTTGATTTTTCATTCTGGGAATAGAGTGGATGTTAAAAGACCAAAAGAAATTCCCTATGAGATCCTAGGCACAATTTCTATACAACCTCAATCTCGGATGCTTCGCTTGGTATTGTTGTTTTATTTGTTTTACAATTAGATCAACATCACCATAAACTATCAAATGCTTGATTTTTAGTTTTCTTGCAGCTTCTAATCCTAAAACTAAAGCTTCATATTCACATCCATTATTGGTATAATCAATATCCCATTGTAATCTATAAGAGAAAGGAATATAATGCTCATCACCTGGTGCCACAAATAAAACTCTAGCTCATGCTCCTTCTTAAGATTAAGCACCATCAAAGAAAATTTTCCACATTTTGTCTCTAACATTTATATTTTTCTTTGAAAATTCAATTTTTTTATTTTTTTCTTCTATACATTCTTCGAAAATCATCATCTATGGATAATATACAATTTCCTAGATCTTGATCAACAACATAAACTGGGTAGTTATTAGGGTTTTTGGGGTCACTTACAATATAAGACAGTCTAGTTTCTCTGTACAATTGAGTAAACTATCCACCAAAAATTGGAATTGTAGCATATGTCATGTCTAGATGGACCGATCCTCCTAGCTTGGAACCCCAAGATATGGATAAAATCATGCCATACTTGGCAGGAATGTAAGAAACAACCACATCCATAAGAATACTTTTCACAGGAGCCTAAGCAAGATTTACAACTAAATCTTTAATCATACCCAAAAACTTAACCTTTCTAGAATCGAAAGAGTATAGATCTTGATAAGGTCTAGTAATTTGAAGCCCCAATTTCTCCATGATAATCTTAGGCATCAAGTTATGTGAAGCTCCCGAGTCTAACATGAAATTGTGTAGTAAATGATCATGCACAGTCAGTGTAATATAGAAAGGAGAAACATAATCTTTACTATTTTCAATGTGTGGTCCAAACATGATTGTAGGTTTTTCATCCTGCAAATTGAGAACATCAGCTTGACATTNTAAGACCATGCAAAAACATCTTTATATTGTTTAAGTAACTCAACATATTTACTCTTTATTTGAGTCAGAAGATATTTAGATATTTTGACCATCTTGGGATTTTCATTTGTTCCTATGTTACAATCTTCAACTTCTTCAAGTTGAGGTCGCAAAGTAGACTTTAAAGGTATATCATCCTAGTCAAACAACCTTTCTAGAGGGATAATACCTCTAAGAATTTGATTGTTTTTAAGTAAGAACATTCGGTGATTTGCAATTGTATCTTGGAACTTTTCTGGGTTTTCTCCTTCCTGCATAATCCAAGAAGGATCATTCTGATTTTCTTGATCAATGTGGGTCTTAGAAAACTCATCTACCATTTCCAGAAACTGTTGGATTTGTTCATCATCTTCAAATACTTACCAGTGTTGAAAATTGTTTGGAATCAAAGGTTTATGTCTCATCTCAATGTGATACTCCAACTTCAAAACAATAGGTGGTATGAAATTTGCAACAACTTTGGCTAAAGAGTTAGCTTGATTTTTCATTCTGGGAATAGAGTGGATGTTAAAAGACCAAAAGAAATTCCCTATGAGATCCCAGGCACAATTTCTATACAACCTCAATCTCGGATGCTTCGCTTGGTATTGTTGTTTTATTTGTTTTACAATTAGATCAACATCACCATAAACAATCAAATGCTTGATTTTTAGTTTTCTTGCAGCTTCTAATCCTAAAACTAAAGCTTCATATTCACATCCATTATTGGTATAATCAATATCCCATTGTAATCTATAAGAGAAAGAATATAATGCTCATCACCTGGTTCCACAAATAAAACTCTATCTCTTGCTCCTTCTTAAGATTAAGCACCATCAAAGAAAATTTTCCACATTCCGTCTCTAACATTTATATTTTTCTTTGAAAATTCAATTTTTTGATTTTTTTCTTCTATACATTCTTCGAAATCATCATCTATGGATAATATACAATTTCCTAGATCTTGATCAACAACATAGACTGGGTAGTTATTAGGGTTTTTGGGGTCACTTGTAGTATAAGACAATCTAGTTTCTCTGTACAATTGAGTAAACTATCCACCAAAAATTGGAATTGTAGCATATGTCATGTCTAGATGGACCGCTCCTCCTAGCTTGGAACCCCAAGATCTGGATAAAATCATGCCATACTTGGCAGGAACATAAGCAACAACCACATCCATAAGAATACTTTTTACAGGAGCCTAAGCAAGATTTACAAATAAATCTTTAATCATACCTAGAAACTTAACCTTTCTAGAATCGACATAGTATAGATCTTGATAAGGTCTAGTAATTTGAAGCCCCAATTTCTCCATGATAATCTTAGGCATCAAGTTATGTGAAGCTCCCGAGTCTAACATGCAATTGTGTAGTAAATGATCGTGCACAGTCAGTGTAATATAGAAAGGAGAAACATAATCTTTACTATTTTCAATGTGTGGTCCAAACATGATTGTAGGTTTTTCATCCTGCAAATTGAGAACATCAGCTTGACATTCAACATCAAAAAAGTTTATTTCTTTTGTGATTTGTTTTTTATAGATCGGATTTCTAGAAAGTTCAACCAGAGGCCTTGGAATTTTAATTTTATTAATTTTGTTTTCTAAATTGAAAGTCCCAATCGATTTTTCAATTTCCCTGGTCTGAACTTCGACTTCTTTATTTTCTGGCTTCTTAGTTTGTACTTCTTTCGTTTCAACTTGCTTTGCTGAAGAAACTTGCATTTTAGTTGATGGTTTTGTAACTGCTGCCTCATTTGCTTTGTTTCATGATAAAATATTTTTTGGTGGAGTATTTATAGAACCTTTTTTCCCTTGGCCTTAAATCATATTTATGTTGGAGCTCGACCATTATTGAATCAACGCGACCTTTATATGTAGAGTCTCCCAAATTGTTGACATTTTCATCATCATTAAATAGAGATTCCAGATCCAAGGATTTCTCATAATCCTATTTGGTTAGTTGAGTCTCAAGATCATCATTACTGAGGTTGTTTAGATCTTCATCCAATTCGTCATAATCTTGGACCTCATCTCCCTGTATGAGATTCTCAGTTTTAAAAGGTGCTTGAATCTTTTGATCCTCATTTTTTATTTTCCTTTGTTGTATTTGAGGATTTATGTTAGGATTTCTCCTGAATTTATTTCTAACATATGGATCATGCTTGGATTTTTCCATTTCCATCCTGGAGATTCTGTTTGATAAGTATTTAATAATTTTTGTCATCTCATCCATTTTTTCCTTTGAAGAAATTTTTCCAGATCCAGAGGGCCCTGCACGTTCTTTAAAACGCCTGGGTTCTCTTGTTCCCATCTCAAATTTATTTTTCGACTTTCCAGATGCCATTATATTGGATTCAATCTCTATAACATCATCTTGCATCCCTGCTAAAGTAGTGGATCTTCTTTCTCTCAAAAGTAGAGCGAAATCAGAATCAAAAGCCCTTGCAAAAATAACTTTTGTAGTTGGCTGAGAAGATTTAACTTCAGTTGGGATCTTGTGATAAAATTTATTAAATATTTGAATAAAATCTAGGACTGATTCAAATGTTTTTTTTCTCCGGGATCCAAATTCGGTTAAGTAATAAAGATGATCTTTTTTCTCACCCCATTGCCTTTAGAAGGAAGTTTCTAGATCATTATATGATGGTATAGAGTCCACTGGAAGTCCTCTAAACCAAGTTATTACATGTCCTTCAAAATTTTGTACTAACAGTCTCATGCAAACATCTTCGTGCTCAATACCAAGAATATCAATGCATTGGTAGAAAAAGACTATATGCTCTGTCGTTGTTAAATCCCCTTCACCCATGAATTTAGGGAGGCTCTTCATGTAATTTTTAGGTAAATCATGTAGGATAGCAGGAAAAACTAAGGGAGCATATCTAGCAACGACCTTGGAAAAGATCCTTGGGGGTTGATCTAGTATATTTTCTTGTCCACCAGCTGTGCACCTCTGACACCTCCAACACCGACCATTGAAAGTCTAGGAGATGGAATTCGAGGACTAAACAAAAGATTATCAAAAACTTCAAAAGAATGATCTACTAAACTTTTGACTACTTCGGGATGGTGTGAACGAAGTTCATAAAGATGATCGTAAGGAGATGGAAGATCTAAATGAGGGGGAAAAAAAACTTGAGCTCAATTTCTCAATTTTACCAGATGTATAGATAGGAGAAGCAATAAGGGATGAATCTAAGTATAAAAAGTAATCTTTAGGGTTTTTGGAGACTTAAACCTTTACTCTGGGAAGAGAAACAATCGATAGTGTACAGATAATAGTAGGGATTGAAATTGATTCTTTTTTTTTTCGCTGGTAAAAGTATCTATCAATGAAATAGGCGTGGTCTGGACAATCTCAAATTTTATTTAAGGAATAATTCCTTCTAGAGTTTCTAATTTAACTTCAAATTTACTTGTTGATGCTTCTACAAAATGAACTTGTTTATATTTTTCTTTAAGACTTAGTTATTCATCGAGAATATTAACATTAACTTGCATAACCCTAGGTTGGTAGATATTACCTGCTGATGCATAAGTTTTTCTAATATATCCCTTCGGTTTTAACAATTTTCCGGGATCCGAAATTGGCATAGTCTGCTTTTCATCTGGGTTTTTCTTGGTATTTTTTCGACCGAATGCCAAATTTTCCTACAATGGAGTCTCCAGGTGAAATATAAAGTGAACTTTATCATGTATTCAATCTTTATTCACCATCAAAGAAAAAAATTAACTTTGTCGTTCTCCCAGGGACAAATGATTTCGTTTCTTCGTTCCCCGACAACGACACCAAAAAGATGTTGTTCCTGAGATTGATTCTAAGGCTCAAAGAATAATGTCAAGCATCAAAGATTTTAAATGAAATGTTTTTATAAGTGATTTATTCTACCTTCAGTTTTCTTAGAAATAATCTTTAAATGAACTTTTATGATAAGACAATACATAGGTTTTATCTCGTTATTTGAGTCTTACTTTTAATTTCAAATGATGTAGAAATGATTTACAAAACTGTTAAAATAGAGCAAGGTATCAATTACAGATAAGTCTCACCTTGTTTGCAGTAGAAAAAAAATAGAAGAAGTACCCTTGAAAGGAGATTAAGAATGCAACAATTCACACAGGTCACAGGTCTTGTTTTTACTCATAGTAATAGCAGAGGAAAAATTGTTATTGAATGAACTTTTGATATATTATGATCACAATAGACGTATTAGTAAATTGCAATCATTCACTCTTCAAGAACTACAAAAAGGAAACTTGTAAGAGATGGAAAAATAGAGGAAGCACATAACTCAAATGGAACGAAACTTAGAATCTTTGTCTGCACTTGTATTAATATTCAAAAGGTTTTCTCTTTTACATTAGGCTAGAAGGAACCTTGAATAGATTAAAAATCTATCTAGTTATACAAAATTGTCTAAATAAAAGTAGTTGGACTTTCCACAATATCTGTTCTAAATATAGAATACAATCTGAATAGAAAACATAATGCATATATTATTGAGTCATGATTTGATGACCTGGCGCTTCATCTTCTCCTTCATTTTCTCCCAGATGCACTCGCTTTCCTTTGTACTTGTGGCAACTTCTCCTTCAATTTTCTCATTCAATTCAAATCCAAACATCTTCTTTTGTACTGGTGGCAACTTCTCTTGGATCTTCTTTACTTCCTAGGTTGTAATTTGATACTGTAAATTTGGTTTCACCAACAACCCATTTATCTTGAGAAAATCGATCTGATTCATCTGTTGGATGACATATTGAATATTTTCCTTATTTTTTCTGGAGTTTTCCTGATTCATTTCTATTTCAATCAGCCCTAGTGCCTCTGAGATATCATTTTGTTCAAATTCAACCAATTTTGTATCTATAGAAGATAATGTCTCCAGACAAGCCTCCTTTGCATCTCTGTCAAGTTTCTTGTTTTCTTCCATATTTTTCTCCCAAACTTTCAAGGCCATTTCACCCTTTACTTGTTCATATTGTGAGAAAGGGGCGAGACCAGGGATATTGGATTTCTGCCTCCATAGGATGAATTCCTGAAACCTGAAAGGGAAAAGTTGGCCATACCTTTTTCTGAGCTGCTTTCAATTCCTTGGTGATACCTCCTACTACTATTCGGTATGCCACTTCTCTGCACACCAGCCTGTCAGGTAAAAATTGTGGAATGACATGAGGGGGAATGGAACAACCGAACACTCTAATGTAGGAGAAGTTGTCCTCAATATACCAGTCTGCAAATGTACCTAAGTTTCCCATAATATTCTCTGAAATTTTGGGCGACGGGTGACCATAGATAGCTGTATGAATAGGTACCACTACACTCGGATAGATTTCGTAAAATAAATCTTTAGAATTTTCTTCCCATAGTCTGGAGTGGTAGAAATGTATAGGCTCTGCACTAGTCGGGGTCCAATTCCAGTTCACCAGGGGGAATGGGGTCATGAAACAAATGACATCCATGATATATGCAAACATATAAAAAGGAGCATGTTGCCCTTCTGATTTCACTGATTGATACTCAACAAATTCCTTATCTAGGTTATCATACAGAATTTTAGCCCAATTGAAGGTATAACCCTCGACTACTTCATTCATTATAGCTACCCACTCAACTGAGAAATGCATAGGGTTCTTTTTCCCAAATAGATGGAAGAACATCATGGATATATATAATATATGAACATCTAAGGATGTTGTGGAATACATACCATTCACGTCGGTTTTGAATTTATCCGGATGTCCCCACCAGGACTTGATTATATCATGGCCATTTCTACCATATTTAGTGCATTCTTTTCTTTCAAAATCCAGGAGAAATGCTGCATTGTAAGTATGCTTGGGTGTAGAAGAGAGTTTCTACATTACTTTGTAGGTTCTCTAGTCTAAAAGAGATGACAAAGGTTTTCTGATGGCTAATAATGCTTATGGTTTGAGTGTCGATGTGCTCCAGAGCCCAAATTATCATATCATTGTAGGGTAAAATCTTTGGGTTGTGCAACAATCTTGTGCAATTCCNTGTTGAAAATTGTTTGGAATCAAAGGTTTATGTCTCATCTCAATGTGATACTCCAGCTTCAAAACAATAGGTGGTATGAAATTTGCAACAACTTTGGCTAAAGAGTTAGCTTGTTGATTTTTCATTCTGGGAATAGAGTGGATGTTAAAAGACCAAAAGAAATTCCCTATGAGATCCTAGGCACAATTTCTATACAACCTCAATCTCGGATGCTTCGCTTGGTATTGTTGTTTTATTTGTTTTACAATTAGATCAACATCACCATAAACTATCAAATGCTTGATTTTTAGTTTTCTTGCAGCTTCTAATCCTAAAACTAAAGCTTCATATTCACATCCATTATTGGTATAATCAATATCCCATTGTAATCTATAAGAGAAATGAATATAATGCTCATCACCTGGTGCCACAAATAAAACTCTAGCATCTGCTCCTTCTTAAGATTAAGCACCATCAAAGAAAATTTTCCACATTCTGTCTCTAACATTTATATTTTTCTTTGAAAATTCAATTTTTTGATTTTTTTCTTCTACACATTCTTCGAAATCATCATCTATGGATAATATACAATTTCCTAGATCTTGATCAACAACATAGAATGGGTAGTTATTAGGGTTTTTGGGGTCACTTACAGTATAAGACAGTCTAATTTCTCTGTACAATTGAGTAAACTATCCACCAAAAATTGGAATTGTAGCATATGTCATGTCTAGATGGACCAATCCTCCTAGCTTGGAACCCCAAGATCTGGAGAAAATCATGACATACTTGGAAGGAACGTAAGAAACAACCACATCCATAAGAATACTTTTCACAGGAGCCTAAGCAAGATTTACAACTAAATCTTTAATCATACCCAGAAACTTAACCTTTCTAGAATCGAAAGAGTATAGATCTTGATAAGGTCTAGTAATTTGAAGCCCCAATTTCTCCATGATAATCTTAGGCATCAAGTTATGTGAAGCTCCTATGTCTAACATGCAATTGTGTAGTAAATGATCGTGC
The DNA here is from genome assembly GCA_000966675.3 of Picea glauca. Classification (NCBI taxonomy): domain Eukaryota; kingdom Viridiplantae; phylum Streptophyta; class Pinopsida; order Pinales; family Pinaceae; genus Picea; species Picea glauca. The sequence continues at coordinate 265,964 of JZKD02S0010687.1, forward strand.
ACAATCAGTGTAATATAGAAAGGAGAAACATAATCTTTACTATTTTCAATGTGTGGTCCAAACATGATTGTAGGTTTTTCATCCTGCAAATTGAGAACATCAGCTTGACATTCAGCATCAAAATTTTTTATTGCTTTTGTGATTTGTTTTTTATAGATCGGATTTCTAGAAAGTTCAACCAGAGGCATTGGAATTTTAATTTTATTAATTTTGTTTTCTAGATTGAAAGTCCCAATTGATTTTTCAATTTCCCTGGTCTGAACTTCGACTTCTTTATTTTCTGGCTTCTTAGTTTGTACTTCTTTCGTTTCAAATTGCTTTGCTTGAGAAACTTGCATTTTAGTTGATGGTTTTGTAACTGCTGCCTCATTTTCTTTGTTTCGTGATAAAATATTTTTTGGTGGAGTATTTATAGAACCTTTTTTCCCTTGGCCTTAAATCATATTTATGTTGGAGCTCGACCATTATTAAATCAACATGACCTTTATATGTAGAGTCTCCCAAATTGTTGATATTTTCATCATCATTAAATAGAGATTCCAGATCCAAGGATTTCTCATAATCCTATTTGGTTAGGTGAGTCTCAAGATCATCATCACTGAGGTTGTTTAGATCTTCATCCAATTCGTCATAATCTTGGATCTCATCTCCCTGTATGAGAATCTCAGTTTTAAAAGGAGCTTGAATCTTTTGATCCTCATTTTTTATTTGCCTTTGTTGTATTTGAGGATTTATGTTAGGATTTCTCATGAATTGATTTCTAACATATGGATCATGTTTGGATTTTTCCATTTCCATCCTGGAGATTCTGTTTGATAAGTATTTAATAATTTTTGTCATCTCATCCATTTTTTCCTTTGAAGAAAGTTTTCCAGATGCAGAGGGCCCTGCATGTTCTTTAAAACACCTGGGTTCTCTTGTTCCCATCTCAAATTTATTTTTCAACTTTCCGGATGCCATTATATTGGATTCAATCTCTATAAAATCATCTTGCATCCCTGCTAAAGTAGTGGATCTTCTTTCTCTCAAAAGCAGAGCGAAATCAGAATAAAAAACCCCTGCAAAAGCAACTTTTGTAGTTGGCTGAGAAGATTTAACTTCAATCGGGATCTTGTGATAAAATTTATTAAATCTTTGAATAAACTCTAGGACTGATTCAAATGTTTTCTTTCTCCAGGATCCAAATTTGGTTAAGTAATAAAGATGATCTTTTTTCTCACCCCATTGCCTTTAGAAGGAAGTTTCTAGATCATTATATGATGGTATAGAGTCCACTGGAAGTCCTCTAAACCAAGTTATTACATGTCCTTCAAAATTTTGTACTAACAGTCTCATGTAAACATCTTCGTGCTCAATATCAAGAATATCAACGAATTGGTCAAAAAAGACTATATGCTCTGTCACTGTTAAATCCCCTTCACCCATGAATTTAGGGAGACTCTTCATGTAATATTTAGGTAAATCATGTAGGATAGTAGGAAAAACTAAGGGAGCATATCTAGCAACGACCTTGTAAAATATCCTTGGGGGTTAATCTAGTATATTTTCTTGTCCACCAGCTGTGCACCTCTGACACCTCCAACACCGACCATTGAAAGTCTAGGAGATGGAATTCGAGGACTAAACAAAAGATTATCAAAAACTTCAAAAGACTGATCTACTAAACTTTTTACTACTTCGGGATGGTGTGAACGAAGTTCATAGATATGATCATAAGGAGATGGAAGATCTAAATGAGGGGGAAAAAAAAACTTGAGCTCAATTTCTCAATTTTACTAGATGTATAGATAGGAGAAGCAATAAGGGATGAATCTAAGTATAAAAAGTAATATTTAGGGTTTTTGGAGACTTAAACCTTTACTTCGGGAAGAGAAAGAATTGTCAGTGTACAGATAATAGTAGGGATTGAAATTGATTCTTTTTTTTCGCTGGTAAAAGTATCTATCAATGAAATAGGCATGATCTCAAATTTTATTTCAGGAATAATTCCTTCTAGAGTTTCTAATTTAACTTCAGATTTACTTGTTGATGCTTCTACAAAATGAACTTGTTTATATTTTTCTTTAAGACTTAGTTATTCAGCGAGAATCTTAACATTAACTTGCGTAACCCTAGGTTGGTAGATATTACCTGCTGATGCATAAGTTTTTCTAAGATATCCCTTCAGTTTTAACAATTTTTCGGGATCCGAAATTGGCATAGTCTGCTTTTCGTTTGGGTTTTTCTTGGTATTTTTTCGACCGAATGCCAAATTTTCCTACAATGGAGTCTCCAGGTGAAATATAAAGTGGACTTTATCAGGTATTCAATCTTTATTCACCATCAAAGAAAAAAATTAACTTTGTCGTTCTCCCAGGGACAAATGATTTCGTTTCTTCATTCCCTGACAAGGACGCCAAAAAAATGTTGTTCCTGAGATTGATTCTAAGGCTCAAAGAATAATGTTAAGCATCAAATATTTTAAATGAAATGTTTTTATAAGTGATTTATTCTACCTTCAGTTTTCTTAGAAATAATCTTTAAATGAACTTTTATGATAAGACAGTACATAGGTTGTATCTCATTATTTGAGTCGTAATTTTAATTTCAAATGATGTAGAAATGATTTACAAAACTGTTAAAATAGAGCAAGGTATGAATTACAGATAAGTCTCACCTTGTTTGCAGTAGAAGAAAAATAGAAGAAGTACCCTTGAAAGGAGATTAAGAATGCAACAATTCACATAGGTCACAGGTCTTGTTTTTACTCACAATAATAACAGAGGAAAAATTGTTATTGAATGAACTTATGATATATTATTATCACAATAGACGTATTACTAAATTGCAATCATTCACTCTTCAAGAACTACAAAAAGGAAACTTGTAAGAGATGGAAAAATAGAGGAAGCACATAACTCAAATGGAACGAAACTTAGAATCTCTGTCTGCACTTGTATTAATATTCAAAAGGTTTTCTCTTTTACATTAGGCTAGAAGCAGCCTTGAATAGATTTAAAATCTATCTAGTTATACAAAATTGTCTAAATAAAAGTAGTTGGACTTTCCACAATCTCTGTTCTAAATATAGAATACAATCTGAATAGAAAACATAATGCATATATTATTGATTCATGATTTGATGACCTGGCGCTTCATTTGCTCCATTTTCTCCCAGATGAACTCGCTTTCCTTTGTACTTGTGGCAACTTCTCCTTCAATTTTCTCATTCAATTCAAAGCCAAACATCTTCTTTTGTACTTGTGGCAACTTCTCTTGGATCTTCTTTACTTCCTGGGCTGTAATTTGATACTGTAAATTTGGTTTCACCAACAACCCATTTATCTTGAGCAAATCGATCTGATTCATCTGTTGGATGACATATTGAATATTTTCCTTATTTTTTCTGGAGTTTTCCTGATTCATTTCTATTTCAATCAGCCCTAGTGCCTCTGAGATATCCTTTTGTTCAAATTCAACCAATTTTGTATCTATAGAAGATAATGTCTCCAGACAAGCCTCCTTTGCATCTCTGTCAAGTTTCTTGTTTTCTTCCATATTTTTCTCCCAAACTTTCANGTTTTCTGATGGCTAATAATGCTTATGGTTTGAGTGTCGATGTGCTCCAGAGCCCAAATTATCATATCATTGTAGGGTAAAATCTTTGGGTTGTGCAACAATCTTGTGCAATTCCAGTTGTTCTACCAATCTGAGGTTGGCTGAGAAGGACTCGTCATCTTCCTCGGCAGAATCATCTAGACAATTAATAATTTCATTCTCTAAGATATCATAAACCTGCTTCCATGAATTAATGGCATCCGTAATTCACGGAGTGGTGTCTGATAGAGCGTTTGTGTTTGGATTGGAATCATTAGTTGATGCATCTTGCTTCCTCAGAGCTTTACGTGGCACCATAATCCTCAAGGAAATAAAATTATCCTGCCTGTAACAAGAGAAGTCTGTAAGCTCTTCACTGAATGAAAAACTGCTAATTGCAAATGGTAAAATGACTTGAAATTCAAAGTGTTTTATTCATAAAGTCTATCGATTTTCATGGAGACATACTGACAAATAATTTATTAAAAATTTAATGGAATTTATTACCTGGTGATTCACAATCTTTATTAAAATCGTTAACTTTAGCCAATCATAAATGTCATTAATACTTTGGTGGTTCGACAATCAAAGGTTTTGGATGTGACAGGATAGAAATCCTCTGAAGGATGAATTCCCAGAGCTAACGTTTCAAACCGTTACATGTATTTTGGGGCTTCAGAACTTCGAAGCTTCAGAGCTTCGGGAGTTCATTTGTTTTAAAAGTGTAGTTCTCACTTCAATGATTCGACATTCGGGGGTTTTGGATATAGCACAAGAGAAATCTTCCAAAGCTCGAAATTGCAGAGTGATTAATTAATACTTAATCATGATTAATTAAAGTTATTAAATGTTTTATTAACTCTTTAAAACACTTTTAATTTTTTGTAATATTCATTACTTCGGTGCTTGGATACTTTGATAGTTTGTGAACTCAATCTTTGTTTAAACTCCCGAAGGGCAATCTTCCAGAGTGACGTGGAAGAGATGACGTCATTCTTGGTGACGTGTCAAAAAAGGAGGAGTGACACATGTCACTTGAAATCAAGCGAATAATTGACACAAATGTTAAAAATAAGTGCCACATGTCAGCCCCAAAAAGATTAGAAGACACATGTCCTATGACTCATCTGTAAGTCCTTTTTAGAAATTGTCACTAGGAAAAATCTTCGGGACTTCGTAGATTTGGAGTTTTTGCGTTTTAGATTTCTTGAAACTCCCGAAGCACGAAGCTCTGAAGTGTCCATTAAAGATTTTCTTTTATAATTTGGGCGACTTTTATATTTCAAAGATCACAAGAACCATTTGATCAAATAGTACAACTCATCAACATGCGTTACTTTAAGTTTTAAGTGCTTTATTAATATATAGCGAACAATAAATTTATTTTAAATTAAAAGGTAATTTCCTAAGTTTTTGTTTTTTTTAGTAAAATTTTATTTCTAAGAGGCAAAAACAAAAGAACAAAAGTTGAAAAATCTATATGTTCTAATATAGTGTATTCCATCTTTGTAGATGAGGACAACACTGCCTTGGAACAAATCGACATAGAGGATGGGATGTGGCATATACACTTTGATGGTTCATGCTCCAATGAATTAAACAAAGCTAGTATTATCTTGTACTCTCATGTGGCTAAAATTCACAACTTTTCCTATAGGTTAGAGTTTTCTTTCACTAACAATGTCATCGAATTTGAAGCGTTACTGCTAGGCATTGAAAATGCCTATAATTTAGGTTGTGGTCACCTTACAGTTTTTGGGGATTTCAAACTTGTTGTAAACCTTGTACGTAAGTTATATTCTCCTAGCAACAAGTTAATGAAACGTTACACCCAAACTGTTTGGGCACTTATCTCGAACTTGCTATCTTTCAACATCACTCATGTTAAAAGAGAATTGAACTCAATGGTTGACAGATTAGTTGTTTTTGCAGCCTCTCCTACTCGACAACTTCTGCTACAAAGACCCGATTGCACCTTTCAATATTTTTACTGTCCACATATCCCTGACAATGTAGAGTCATGGAAGGTCTTCCCTAGTGATGAGAGCATATGTGTTTTCATTCAAAATGAACCTTATAATCCTAAGGAAATTATATCAATGGAAGATAACAAAATTTTGAAAGGCTTGACTCCTCTAGAAAGTTCATTTTCATCAAGTGATGTAGGCAACAATGAAAAACATAAAGAAGAGGAGTCGAAAAGGAAAATGGGTGAAACCATTTACTTGAACATTGGGACACCTGAGTGTCCAAGGAATGTTAAAATAGGTTCCCAATGTTTCGATGAAGAAAAATTGAAGTTCATCGAGTTGCTTGGTGAATTTCAATATGTTTTTGCTTGGTCTTATAAGGATCTTTGTGGTTTTGATCCTGCTTTTATACAACATGTCATTCCTATCAAGGAGGGCATAAAAACGGTTAGGAAAAAACAAAGACCCATTAACCCTACACTGGAAACAACTATTCGAAAGGAGCTGAAAAAACTCTTGAACGTTGGGATAATTTTCCCTGTTAAGTATTCTAAGTGGGTTTCTAATTTGGTTCCCGTTCGGAAAGCAACTCGTCAGATTAGATTATGTGTTGATTTTATTTCATTGAATAGAGCTAATATAAAAGACCATTTTCCTCTCCCTAATATGGAAATGATTTTGCAACAAGTTGCAAGGTCACATATGATGTCCTTACTTGACGGTTTTTCTGGTTACAATCATATCAAGGTAAAAAGGACAGATAAATATAAAACCACTTTTATTACATGTTGGGGCACTTTTTCTTATGAACGTATGCCTTTTGGATTATCTAATGCATGTGCCACTTTCCAAAGAGCTATGCAAATAGATTTTGATGATTTGATCGACAAAATTATTCAGATTTATCTTGATGACTTAACTGTGTATTCTAAAAACCGATTAGATCATTTCGGTCATCTTAGAAATATTCTCATGTGATGCAGGAAATTCAACATTTCTTTAAATATTTCTAAGTCTATTTTTGTCTTTCAGCGTTACCAAGGGCAAGCTCCTTGGGCACATTGTCTCTGATTCATGAATAAGCATAGATCCCAAAAGAATTGTTGCTATCCTAAATCTTCCTGCTCCTACTTCAAAAAATGAGGTTCAAGCCTTTATGGGTGTTATCAACTTTGTCTGTAGGTTTGTTCCTAATTTTGCTATAATGGTCAAGCCAATTCACAATATTCTTAAGAAATATCACTCCTTTTCTTGGACAAATGACGTTGAAAATGATTTCGTAGGGATCAAGAAGGCAATCAGTTATGCATCAGTTTTGGTGAAGCCGGATTTTGAGAAAGAATTTATGATATATACTAATGCCATAGAGGAAATAGTTTTTGCTATCCTCATACAATGTGATGACGAAGTTAATGAAAAACTAGTGGCTTACATTAGTCAAAGCTTGTCAGATGATGAGTTTAAATATTCTTATATTGCAAAGCATGTTTTCTCTCTTGTTAAATTTGTTGAAAAGTTTCGCCACTTCATCTTAGGTAAGCACATGCTGGTAAAAGTCCCTTTACCTGCTGTCAAGTTTTTACTCTCACAGGATTATCTTTTAGGCAAGCTTGCAAACTGGCTTGCCAAGATACAGGAGCATGATCTAACCATCATGACTTCTAAAACTATAAAGGGACGTGACTTAGCTCAGCATGATGAAGCAAGTGAAGAAATTGATGAATAAGATAGTTCTCTATTAGCACTATTTTACATTGACAATCAAATCCTTCTGGTGGTTGAACATCCTTGATATAAGGATCTGGTTTATTACTTGAAAAATCAAATATGTCTAGATAACTTAGATACCCATCAAAGAAGAAGGCTCTGTCTCGAATCTTCTAGATACATCATTATAGGAGACTTCTTGTTTAGGAGATCTGTCGATAGTATGTTACTTCGTTGTGTGAACAGTGAGGACACATATAAATTGTTACAAGAGGCTCATGGTTCTTCAAATTCTGTTATTAATGTAGGAGGTCACTTTTCTGCTAAAACTATTGCCTTTACGATTATTAGGAAAGGGTACTATTGGCTTTCAATATTTCATGATTCTTATATTTTTTCAAGATCTTGTGACAAGTGTCAGAAGTTTGGTGGGAAAGAATGTCTTTCTTCTATGCCTTTACAACCTATCCTCCTTGACTTTCCTTTTTCAAAATGGGGTTTGGAATTTATTGGTCCTATTAATCCTCCATCTTCAACAGGACAAGTTTTTATCTTGATAGCCACAGACTATTTTACGAAATGGACTAAAGTTGTCCCACTTAAGCATTCGTAGGATGAGCAAGTGATTGCTTTCCTTGAGACTAATATTTTTTCCAGATTTGGTCTTCCTTTGGAAATTATTACAGACAATGGTCCCGTTTTTATTTCTGTTAAGCTGGCCCAATTTTTAGCTAAATTGGGGGTTAAACATTTTACCTCATCAACTTATTATCCCCAATGAAATGGACAGGATGAGTCTACCAACAAGAATCTGGTTAGAATTATCAAGAGGCTCATTGAAGATAAGCCTCATCAATGGCACACTCTCCTCACTTACGCCCTTTGGGCAGATCACACTACCACCAAGGTGAGCACTGGTTGCACTCCTTTCCAACTTGTTTATGGTCAAGAAGACATTCTTCCTACCGAGCTGGAACTTTCTTCTCTAAGGTTAATGCTATAGGTTGAATAATTAAATTCTTTTGATTTCTCTCAAAGAATGAATGCAGTTTTGGCTTTAGAGGAGAAAAGGACATTTTCCTTTTATAATATAAAGAGAAGACAACAAATTGTTAAAAGATATTTCAGTAAAAGTGTCAAGGCTGTCAAATATAAGGTTAATGAGAAGGTATTGTTGTGGGATTCAGCTCATGCTGATAGAGGAAGGTATTCAAAGTTTCAAAAGTTATAGTTGGGTCCTTTTAAGATCGCTTTTGTCCTGGGCGTAAATTCTTATATCCTAAAGGACTTGCAAGAGAGATTGTTTTCCTATAGCACCAACGGTTTCCACTTAAAACACTATGTGGAACCAACTTGAAATTTTAAATGCTGTATGGAAATTTTTATGTATTATAGTTTGTTTTATTTGCTTTGATTTTACATTTCTGTTATTTATTTCAGCTCTTTCATTTCAACTATTTTTGTTCTTGCTATTTTGTTTCTTTTATTTGACTTCATTCCTTGTCAAAATAAAATGTTGGATCAAATTTGTCACAACAACGCTATTATGCAAAGTATTGTTAATCAATAACAATAAGGTTACATAGATGTCATGATGTTTCCCCTTGAAAGCATCATTGAAATTGTTATCTACTTCAACTTCTATTATAAAAGATAGTTGGTTTTATCCCTTTTCTGGTTTCCTTTTCTTCCATCCACTCCAAGATTCAAAAGAGCATACCAGGAGATTTTTCTCCTTGAAGTCAATAATGTTTTTACTATGATTAATCTAATGATTATGATTACAGGGATAAACCCCCTCATACTTGACACTTTACATGAGTTATTCCCAAAATCCTAGTCATTTTCCCCTTAAAACCGCTCACTTCGCCCTGTTGCATAATCATTTTGATGTCTATGTTCTTGATATAATGTTTACATGGTCTGCAAAACCAGAAATTCTGAGTTCTTAATCTGTTGGAAACAGATTTCCCTGTGGAGTCACCAGTTTGTTGACGATTAAAATATCAACGATGAATTCTACCCGCAAATGATTGCTAAGATCTATTATTTATTTATGATAATAATAATTAACTAGTAGGTGGGACCCCCTTGTAGACTAGAGACACAAAGATAGACATGTTACGCTTATATGTTGTTGTTGTTATGATGTTTCCTACACAGTCCTATACAACTGATGATGCAGTCTTGGTTTCATTTGATATGACAACATGGTTGGTTTATGCATTGTTGCTAAATGTTGTTAATGATTCATTCGCAATACAAGGCAGTGCTACAAATATGAGGATTATGTTATGCTACAGGTGTTATGTTATGTTATAACATTGATTAAAAAAATATTATACATGATTTTATGCAAAGAGATAATATGATTATATGGGAGCTTGATCAAAAAAAGGGAAAACTATGGATAAGTCCTAAGGCTATGGCAAAAGGATTACATATAAACCTTGAATGTATATATAATTGTTATAAAGTAATGGACCTAGTTGTTATACTATGCACTTGGTTAAAGGTTGATATGGAAAGCACATATGGTAATGTTAGCATATGGTTATTATTTTGATATGTTTCGGGTGGCACACTATGCAATGGATATGGCATCGAATCTTTACAATGGATATGGCATTGAATTTATGCAATGGTTATTGTATTGGAATTAATGTTGATGTTATGTTAATGGATGGATAGTATGTAGAATTGAATAGGGCCAGGTGAGGAAGCAACGTGCATTTACTGCACGTCACTCCAAACCACCCTTGAGCCCTTCACCCTAGCCATGGTTGAATTTTTCTGGTTGTGGAAGCTCCACGATTTCAGGTTTTGGAAGGGGAAAACTCAAACCAACTCTTCATTAGCTATTTTTCACAGGTAAGGCTCTTTGCTTTCCATCCATGATGGTCTCTTTGTATTATAAATCAAATGGTGGCTCAGGATTGCATGGGTTCTGTGTTTTTCTTGAGTTTTCCATTGAGTATCAATACTGTGTTATGGGGGCTCTATGATTACGGTGGAATGTTGGCATTTTGAAGGAAAGTAATGGGTGTTATTGCTTTGTAACATCTACGCATTGGTTATTGATAAAAATGAATTCGTCAGCTTGGGTTTTTATGATGATTCTCTATGGAAAATGATAACAATGGTGCAACAAGATCTGAGTTTTATTGTTGTGGGGTTTTACCACCAGTCTGGGTATCATTTGTTGTCACCCCTTTTCGTATCAGTTGTTGTTATGATTCATTTCTTAGGTTGCAATGCAAATGTCAACAATGATATGGTTCTTGCTCTGTTTGGCTGAGCCCCGAGATATTGTTTGTTATGGATTTTCCTATTGTCACTATCATCGAAAGCATTCCATAGTCCAATCTTTGTTTTTCCCATAATCTTAAATGGAGGCCTGTGTATGTATCGAATGGCCACGAGTTGTGCTTTGGAATTATTTTCACAAGAGTTTTTAACATTCTCTCCTCTCATCTCTGTTATAGTGGCCGATAGTTATGTTGGTGAGCCTCACTGTCGATTGTATTTCGAAGGTTATAGACCTCTTGGGTGTTTGGAAGAGACACAGTCTCTCTGTTTTTTCGAGGATTCTTCATTATTTAAACCAACCCTCCTTTCCTCTCTGCATAAAGTTTTAAGAGGCATCTGTGTGTTCCTGGTTTGTTGCACTCAAATTGTTTTGTTTCTACTTGGGCATTTTCTTTATGGATATGTCAAGATTTTGGGGTTATAAGTAGACAATTGTCGTGATTTGAAAGGAGCACGACTCTCTGTTATTCCAAGATTATACTTGTTGACCTGTGGTTTCTTCTCGTTGGTAAATTCTTTTAGGAGGTAAAAGGATGACGAGCTCTCTATGTTTTTTGAAATTTAAACACACTCTCATTACCTCTCTGTAATGAAATTTTATTGATCACGACTTGATTCTGGTTCTACTGAGCATGATTTGGTTGATTGAGCCGATTTATTTATGTTTCTCCTTGGGCATTTTCTTTATTGCTCTGCCAAGATTCTGATTACAAATTAAATGATTGGTATTTTTCTAAGAAAGAGAATAGACTCTCTAACTTCAGGACCTTTCTTGATCGAGTCTCTATGATTAATTTGTATGGGTTACTACAACCCGAGAGATTTTCATTTTTTCGATTGTGGTCTTTCCACTCATCATTGTGTTAAATCCTAGCACGTTCATGATTCCGTCAAGTTTAAAGGAGACACTTGTGTGCCGATATGGTTCTGTTATCTTCGTGCATCATATGGCTCTATCTTTTATCGAGCATTTCTTTTGGAAGGAAATTTGTATATGTTTGATGAATGCAGATCTTAGGTTCAGAGTTACATGTTTTTGGTTAAGTACTATTGTCGAATTAATATTGGTATCAATGATCATATGGTTGAATACCTGTGTGTATGATGGGTTCATCAAACATGCTCTTGATTCTGTCCAGATTTAAAAAGGACCTATGGGTGATTAAATCGAGCCTGATTATTGTTTGATGATAGTTGACTGTTGGTGGTTAGCGCTGGGTCTATTATTATTTGATTTCCAGGGATGAATATTAGATATAGATAATGGGAATCATTGTGCATATTATGTTTGTTTTAAAAAGAAGAGATCAACATTAGAACATCCATGACCGTGGCTCAAATGGTTATGTTGTTACTGTGAAATTTGCAATGATAATTGCATGGTTATTGTATAGGATTCACAAATTGATATAATTGAATAATTCTGGACAATTGAATTTTTTTTCTTTATTGAAGACAACAAGCAATCTGTATACAATTAAGGAACAAGTAAATGTTTTGGGTCTTGGAAGTGGATTCTTTTCGGATTATAATTGAAACAGAGTTATGGTTGAGGTTTGATTTAATTTATTTTATGAACAATATCCATATTATTCCCTCTCATTTTCTCACTTTTTCGTTCATTATAACCCCATCACGATCCCAAATTCATTTTTTTTACACGCCCTATTCAATAAAATAAAATGAAAACTCTGTATGATAGAGATAAAAAATGACACATAGATAGATGACAATTGATATATTTTGGTATTGTTTTCACAGTCAGTTATTTAATGAATTATCGAGTAATACTCATTTTCTTACTCGTCATGATATCACTTTTTTGCTTATTACAATTCCCCCAGATATCCCATGAACCCTATTTCACCCCCTGCTCACATGGAGATTATTAAATAAATTTTATGGATTGGATTGCATGGGTCTTATGTTGATTTCTGAGCCAAACTTTGTTTCATATAAATAGAATGTCATGTATGGTATGTTAAGAGATAGTTGCTAATAATTTCTACATACAGGATGAGCTTCTTCAACAGAGGTAGTCATGGTAAAAACAATAGGGGAAGAGGTATTTGGAACAGAGGGCCTAGAAGGTCCAGATTCTTAATACATTTCGATGTCAATCCTCAGGAGTTGAACCGGTTTTTTCAAGCTGAGTTTTTTCAATTGGATTGGGCAAGGGATAGTTCAGCCTAGACCAAGAGGCCTCCCTTCCAGCCCCAAAATGTTCTTGGTATCCATGTTCCTCCCCATGTATCTTTGCAACCTGAAGTTCCCGAGAATGATGGATGGCTGGAGATTTTTCACCCAACAGTCTCCCACCATCGTGGTTGGCCAAACTTGTCATCACCTCCTCCTCCAACTGTATACCCAAATGCTCAAATTTCCCCAGCACACTCACCTGTACAGTCCTCCCATTCAAGAAAACAACTCAAAACCAAGGCTCACCATGTGCACGAAAAAGGTAAAGATGTTGCTTCTCTCTCTTCTTCTTCAAGTTCCTCAGCCAAGTTAGTGTCCTCCCGTATGCACTTGAGGGACGACTTCTCCCATGTCATTAGTGAGATCAAGCCTCAAGGTTCCACCCAACCTAAGGATATTTCTGGGAAGTCCAAAGGGGACAATAGCAACAAAGGAAGAATTGCCTCTCAAAGTGACAAATATGGATTTTGATTTTTGTGCTTATAATTGATTTATTGAGGACAGTGGACTGCAAAAAGTTTTGGACAACAAACTATTTTTTGGGATATTGTGGAATTTACATTTTTTGGATATAATTTGAAATATTTTTGATATTTAAATTTCAAATTGTGGAAATAAATATGGGCGCCACAAGGAGGCATGTGTTTAATTGGTTGTCTAATTATGTTTATTTTTAAAAGGGAGTCACAAGGGGTCCCTCCTACTTAGTTATTATTTAATAAAAAGACCCTTAATTATTATTATTGTTATTACTTCCCCTAAACTAAAATTAGTTAAGTTTTAGTTAACTTAACTAAATGAGGTAGTTGAACTACTTCAACTAATTTGGAATGCATAAATTCCACATGAGAAGGAAGAACAAGGGGAGAATAGAAGGAGAAAACATACTAAGGTTTGCTCTTGAGTTTTATTGAGATAGTTCAGTTTTCATTCATTCTTCAATTTATTAAAGGCCTAATTCTCTTTTTGACAACAGGTTCCTATTGTAGACATCAAGGTTCAAAGTTGAACCATATCATTCAGATGCTTTTTGTCATAGGTGTCGATCTATCTTTGATAGTCTGTGTAGACTTGTCTGTTTATGTATTGAGTTTCATGACTAATAAATGATATTGTGCAGAGTCAAGTGGGGCACAACAGTCTGTGGAAAGTTGTTCCATATTTTAAAGTTTAGTTTTTACTTCTTGTCAGAGTCCTTTTGTATGGTTTTCATCAGGGATATCTAAGTTTGACCTTGGTCCATGCCCCCACAGGGATTTTTGTAAGAGAATGATACTTTTGATTTCTTGGAATGAAATAAAGTGATTGCTATTCTGTCTCATCTGTGTTAATATGTGACTTGGTTATTTTTTTGCTTTTGATCTCCACATTTACTTTCTGCAATCTGTATATGTTCATAAAATTATATATTTTGCAACAAATTTTTTATTTAAAAAATCATCGTAAGCCCTTGTAATTAATACTTGTCGTTTGGGAAATACATTTTGAGGCTATAAACATAAGGTAATTTTCTCGAATATCTTGCCTTTTCCAAGCAAGATCCAAAAATGCTTGAGTAAGATAAATTCATATCTTTTCCTCAACAGAATCCAACACACGCCCAAATAAATCTGCAAGGACCTTGCGAAGCCACAATGCTTCGCAGACTGCCACACTCAATGAAATGAACTCTGCTTTTGTGGTTCTCAAGGCCACACAAGTGTTTTTCCTGCTACACTGGGAAACCATGGCAGATCCCAAAGTGAAGAAACACCTAGAGGTTCTATTCCTGTCCACTGCGCTCCTTGCCCAATCAAAGTCAGTATATCTCTGCAATCTCATGTCAATACTGGAAGTATATCTCAAGCCATGTCCAACTGTGCCTTGCAGGTATCTCAACGCGTGCTTCACATCAATCTAGTGTGTCTGTCTCCGCTGACTCATAAACTGGATAAGTGTACTCATTGCATAAAAAATATATGGTCTGGTGTTAACCAGATACATCAATGATCTAATTAGTTGTCTATACAAAGTTGGATCAATTTCGTCAGAATCAAAAGAAGACACACCTAGTTTCTTCAGATTTGTCACCATTGGTGTAGCCACGGGCTTCAAGTTAAACATCCCAAACTTCTTCAATATCTCAACTACGTACTTCCCCTAAATCAAGAATATCTTATCAGTTCTCTGCCACAACTCTAGTCCCAAGAAGTAGTGCATCATACCAAGGTCCATCTCAAACTTATAGGCCAACACATACTTGCATTCAACAATAAGGCTCTCTGTACCAGTGAGGAATAAATCATCAACGTAGAGGACCAAAATCAGAGACTCACCATTAATAGTCTCTTAGTACAGTCTGGGATCGACAACACTTTTTTTGAATCACAAACTCATTAGGTGTCCATCAATCCCCACATACCAAGCTCGAGGTGCCTTCTTGAGTCCATACAAGGCCTTCTTCAACCTACACACATGAGACTCCTTCTCATGTATCACAAAACCATCTGGTTGCTTGATGTACACTTCTTCCTCAATCTCTCCATTGAGAAAGGTTGTATTTACATCCATCTGATGTACTTTTCAACCCATGGATGTTGCATGGGAAATAATCATCCGTATAGAAGTGTATCAAGCAACATGAGCAAATGTCTCCTCATGATCTATTCCCTCAACTTGAGAGAATCCTCTAGAACCAAATCTCATTTTGTGGCCCTCGATGCTCCCGTCAACTATGTGTTTGATCTTATATATCCATTTGTAAGTCACTACAAACTTCCCCTTAGGTATCAAAACAATATCCCACACATCATTCTTCATGATGGATTGATACTCCTCCATCATGACATCTCTCCATACTAGATGAATAGTTTCCTCCTCATAACAGGAAGGCTCAAAATGAATGATGTGGCTCATAGTTGTGGCATAACACGAATATATATTAGGTCTCTTGCTCACTCGGAAGGTACCATGAGGAGGGTCATGTCCTTCTGCCTCCTGCAGAGTTTGATGAGTCCATGCATGTCTCTTCTGACCTATTACAATATCTCTGGTAACATTAACTGAAGCTACAGGATCAACGAGGCCAATTTGATCAAAAGGCTCAATTGTTTCCCTCTGAAAGAAAATTTTATCTTGGACCATATTTGACATATAGAGGTTCCCTCATGAAATCAATGTCTAAGACATATCGAGGTTCCTTCATGGAACCAATGTCTCACAAGATGTATCGAGGTTTCCTTGTGAAACCAATATCTTGGTTCCTTCGTCTCACCATCTGAGGCACGTCCAGGGAGAATGTATCATGATGTTTCCTCAAACATCAACACTCCCTCTATAGTTGGAGGTGACTCCTCCTCTATCTCTGCTCCCTCTAACACCGAAGGTAGCTCTTCCTCATTCTATGGAAGTAACTCACTCTTTTCTACCTATGGATGTAGTACAACCTCCTCTACTTGAATCTATCACCATAGTTGTGCTACAGTCGGTCTTGACTAGTTGTATCCATGATCACTAGAACTGCCTTTGTTATTTGGCATGGTCTTTTCCTGAGAGGTACATTGGTCCTAGAGACTTCATGTCTCTGAGCATCATGTCTAGCAATGTCTCTCCTTGATATCATGTTGGAAGGTCTTTCCCTCCATGTCTGCCTCCTGCGACTGTCATTATGGATCCTTCTTAGATCTATTACCCGTGACCTTCCCGGAACAAGAAACAATAAAAACAAAAAGAATCTCCTTGAGGAGATCAATTTATATTGTGCACAGCTATATACAATGACCCTCCAAATGATATGTCTTCTATTATGACCAACACACATCCATCATATACTCTATGTCATACAACTACCAACACACATCCATAATATACTCGATGTCATATGACTACCAACACACATCCATCATATACTTGATGTCATACGACTAACCATGTTGATTTTTTAAAATTAGACAAGCCCAATTTTCTACAAGTGGTAATTACTTCCAATGATATACGATATTACTTTAGTAAACACTAAAACACCACTAAGTAACTCATAAAATTTCAACTTCTTAGTCTCTTCCTTAGATCACTTATCCCACATGTGAGAGATAAAAAATATCTATGTCTATTGTTGTGTCTTTCAAGTGTCTTTTTATAGTAATATTAGATTGATCCGAAAAGACACTTCTCTTTGAAAATTAAATTTAAAGTTAAATTAAATTTTATTTCTTATAAATAGTTGGAGAATACCTCCCGTAACTACCCAAATATTAATTTGGTTATAATCCATCCACATAGTATTATAATTTGTTAAATTGTTCCTCCATAATTCATGCAATTCTTTTCATAAATATAGGTAGAAGTAAATATGCAGTACATTCCTCATATTTAGGTAATTAGACATTTTTACTAGAAATTACTGCCCACCATAATTTATGGAATTCATTCTATAATTTATGGACAAACACTATAATTCATTCTATAATTCATTCTATAATTTATGGAATTCATTCTATGAAGACCATCTTCTTTTATTTTATGTGATCATAAATCTTTAGTTTAACTATGATAGATGTGAGGAAACTTTGTCTATCTCTTTAAAATGTAGGAAGTGTGAGGTTCCTAGTCATTTCTCAGGAACTCTCTAAAAAAAGAAAACAAAACATTTTCTTTCTTGTTATTTTTTCTTGCAATCTTTATATTTCTTTGATTATCACGACGGACTTTTGCAAAGTCCCATATTCTAAAAATTCAGAGTCCCAAGAAAATATTAAAATAAAGAGGAATACCACCTCTATAAAAACACAGGGGGATTTGTATCCATGTGAGTTTGTTGTATTGGTCCTAACAGATTCAAGCATCAATAGGAGCCTCAACCAATATCCAAATAGTTGTTTGAAAAATATCACTTTCACAATTTGCAAACATAATAGACCCAATGGAAGAGAAAAATGATGTCAAAGAAGAAAATCAAGCCCCTCAAAATGAATATGTACCTATTGAAAGTGATCAATTTGTCATATTTAATATTATTGATTAGTTTTAAGGTGTCTTCAAAGAGCATGTTCAATTAAACATATTATTGATTAGTTATATTTGTAATGTTTTTGATCCATTAGAGGGCCAACGGATCTAACCTAATCCAGTGGAAAACCATTACAACTATGAATCGCCCTCAACACAATCCATTCAGATGGAATCTCAACCATTGGAAGAGAAGACGATATAAATCCTTGGAGTGTTGGCGAGAGTCCACATAGGTTGTCAAAAATATAATTGTTGATGTTTGGACAACATCGGGAAGACATTCTCTTATATTAATAATTAATAATATAATTATTGATTATTAAATACTATATATAATAAGTAAATGATAATAATAAATAGTTATTGATTATCCAAGGGACACATCCTTTCATGGATGGTAACCATATGTTCTCTATATATGAAACACTCATCATTGTAATAATATATTGATCATATTTCATATGAAGAAAAACAACATGGTATCAGAGCAGGATTGGGCTTGACTCCTTCACAAGAGGGCCAGAAAAATGAGAGTAGAGTTAAAATGTTGGGAGTGTTAAATGTATGGGGTTGTTACAATCTCTATGTACAACATATTTAATTTTTACTCTTACCTAAATTATAGAATGAATTCCATAAATTATGGTGGGCAGTAATTTCTAGTAAAAATGTCTAATTACCTAAATATGAGGAATGTACTGCATATTTACTTCTACCTATATTTATGAAAAGAATATTATTGATTAGTTATATTATGACCAACACACATATTATTGATTAGTTATATTATGACCAACACACATCCATCATATACTCGATGTCATACAACTACCAACACACATCCATAATATACTCGATGTCATATGACTACCAACACACATCCATCATATACTTGATGTCATACGACTAACATGAGAATCTCTCCCATGCACCTCAAAGATATGTGGTTGCTCAATGTACACCTCCTCCTCTATGAGACCTTTTAGAAATGTGGTCTTCACATCCATCTGATGGATCTTCCAACCCATCTCTGCTGCAATGGAGATCACTGCCATGATCGAGTTATATCTAGCAATCAGAGCGAAGGTCTCATCATAGTCAACTCCCTCTGCTTGTGAGAACCTCTGAGCTACAAACTGAGCTTTGTACTTCTCAATGCTGCCATCAACAACATACTTGATCTTGTAGAGCCACTTGGAAGTCACCGCTGACTTCCCCTCAGGTCTTGGACCCACCTCCCAAACATCATTCTTCATGATGGAATTGTACTCTTCCACCATGGTGTCTTTCCGGACCTGTTGGCCTGTTGCCTCCTCAAAAGTGGAAGGCTCAGACTCTCTCATGCTGCTCATCATTCTCTGAAATTTAAATGTGTTTGTCCTTAGGATCCAATCCAGGGGCCCTAGATCACAACTAGGGTCTTATAACAGCTTGGTCCCAGACCAAGAACCCCAGTCATATACTGGGGGCCCTAAGAAGGGTCTTTTTCCATGGCATTGTCTGTTTGGTCCCAGACCACATACCTCAGGAGTGCACTGGGGGCCCTAGATCTCATCTAGGGTCTTAGCCATCCTCCAGGAGAATGGCTCTCGCTGCTGCATATAAAATTTAACACCTGTCACTGATACATCTTGCGCAATCTGAGTCTGTGTAGCCAATTAATCTGACTCCATCCCCTCTCTCATAGTTCAGGCCATAATCCACCGTACCCTTAAGGTACCTGAGCACATGTTTTGCTGCCACCAAATGCACTCTCCGAGGCTCCATTTTAAACTGACTAAGAGAGTTGACAACAAAACAAATATCTGGTCTGGTGTTGAACAGATACATCAACGAACCAATAAACTGACGATACAAAGTGGGATCAACCAACTCTGACTCAAAAGAATGAAGCTTCTTCTAGTTGGTTATCATAGGTGTGGACATGGGCCTACAATCCTCCATCCATAATTTCCTTAGAATATCAACAACATATCTGCCTTGTCCCAGTAAGATGTGTCCATGCTCCTGCCAAACCTCCAACCCCAAGAAGTAGTGCATCAGTCCAATGTCTTTCATCTTGAAATTTGAAGCAAGGCTCTCCTTGCAACCAACTATGAGTCTCTTAGCTCTTGTAATGAAGAGATCATCCACATATAGCACAAGAATGAGAGGATCCTCCCCAACCACAATGTAATAAAGGTTGGGATCTGCCTCACTCTTCTCGAAACCCATCTGCTGCAAGTATGTATCTATCCTCGAATACCAAGCTCTAGGAGCTTGCTTCATCCCATACAATGCCTTCTTCAGTTTGCACACATGAGAATCTCTCCCATGCACCTCAAAGATATGTGGTTGCTCAATGTACACCTCCTCCTCTATGAGACCTTTTAGAAATGTGGTCTTCACATCCATCTGATGGATCTTCCAACCCATCTCTACTACAATGGAGATCACTGCCATGATCGAGTTATATATAGCAATCAGAGCGAAGGTCTCATTATAGTCAACTCCCTCTGCTTGTGAGAACCTCTGAGCTACAAACTGAGCTTTGTACTTCTCAATGCTGCCATCAACAACATACTTGATCTTGTAGAGCCACTTGGAAGTCACCGCTGAATTCCCCTCAGGTCTTGGACCCACCTCCCAAACATCATTCTTCATGATGGAATTGTACTCTTCCACCATGGTGTCTTTCCGGACCTGTTGGTCTGTTGCCTCCTCAAAAGTGGAAGGCTCAAACTCTCTCATGCTGCTCACCATTCTCTGAAATTTAAATGTGTTTGTCCTTAGGAATGGGATTGGGGCTCCGTGGACCTTAAAGAAAATATGAACAAGAAGTAAGTTGTAGAAGGAGAATGGTGGACGATGCAGGGTAGTAAGACATGGAAATAAAATAGGGAAAAATGATCATATTTCGATTAAACCTTTCTAGTTAAATAAGCAGAGTAACTGGATGAACAACTGATAAAGAAAACCAAATGTTATCGGCAAGAACTTACTATGATGGTCTCTCATGTATTCACTTGCTTGTTGTTGTCCTTTTATTATCTTCATTGAAGGTTACAAGAACCATCTCAATTGTTTCTTTCCCTTCTTTGGTTAATTTGTCGATTCCCTTGCTGAACCAATCTTCAATATAACTTTTCATTGGTGCAATGTTTATTTCATGCCGGATTTTAATGTTGAATAAATCACCTTCCAAGTCTCTTAAATCAAGAAAAATGCCATGTACTGCTTCCTCAATATCTTGATTTTTCACGGAATAATCAACTAACCAATTGTCTATTTCATCTTCATTATATTCGAATATTCCATAAAAAATTTCAACTAATAACCCTTTAAATATCTCAACTTGTTTGTCAAATTGTTGCTTTGTTAGGAACATTGAGTTGAGAATTAATTTAAGGTCTTGTACTTTGTTAGTACCTCCTCCTAGATCTATCTTCGTGAGTCTCTTGAACAATTCTTCTCCTTTGAAGGTAAGTATTGGCTCTGGGAGCTTCAACATCTTGCGAAAAACTTGCAGTGAAAGGGAAATGGGGGAACGATCTTGGAGTTGTATAATTTTCTGGCTTGACAGGTACTTCTCAACGCAACATGAAACAAGTTCTTTGCAGTCAAATACCTTAGGAACACACCCTGCACGAGAAATTTTGGATGTCCAGATTACGTATTTTTGTGCAAGAGGAGTGTTGATATTATGGTAGCTGTGGGAGGTATTTACCTCCACGTGTAAACCTGACGAGAATAGAAGAGTCCGAGAAGTAATAAGAAATCCTAATTAGTTGGCTAATAACCCTAGAAGACAAGTTGGCTCAAGAGGATAATTTGTATTAGGTTATTAGCCTCCAAGAGAAGAAGTCGGATAAAGGAAATATTATATACTAAGTAAATAGGCACCCAGAATGAGAAGTCGGCCTAGGTAGTTTTCCAGTTTTAGTATAAATACAGGAGGCCAGTCTTCATTCTGGCAAACATTCTCAGAACTACAGAAGCAACAATTGTGCACACTGCAGTACTTGGCCAGTTTGTGCGTAAGTTTGGAGGAGAGCTATCGTTGCAGCTGCTGCAACTAACAGATTTCGGTTTTAGCCTAGAATCTCTCTTGGTTATGGTTTGGACTCTCTGATCAACTCTTGTTACTCCTGTTTGGTGTGCTATCCTTGGAGAGAGGTGCACTATATTTTTTAGGCTACCTAGCCTAGGGTTTGCTTCTAGAATGATTCTCTATCAAGGTTAAGGTGCTCGAGGGTGGCTTTGGCCTATGGTTGGGTGACAATAGTGATATTGTCAATGGTTAAACAATCACATCCATTATATTCTAGCAGGTTATGGGACCACGCCTGCTTCATTCAGTCTAACCACTGGAAGAGAGCATAGCCATAAGGATACTAAGCTCGTTGAAGAACTTCTGCTAGGGTTTCTAGCAGAAGCAGTTACTAAAGCACTGCCACTAGGGTTACTAGAAGGTGGAGTTTCATAAACCCTAATCCTCTCGTTGAGGATCCTTAAGTGAAGGGATTGACCCAATTTCCGAATAGACTAGTGCACCCTAGCCTAGTGCATCTTCTGGTACTCTCAGTAAGCCAAGATGTCAAGTTTGAGTTTTCGGTCAAATCTAGGGTTGACCAAGTCAAAAAAACCATGACTTACTCTATGAAGTCAAAAAACAAGTTAGATGGGGCTTCTAACTTCAGAGCGTGGAAGACAAGGATTGACCTCATCCTTGCCAAGAATAACATGTTGGATATCATGAAAGGAAAGATCATGGAACCAGAGTTTGAAGAAGGAAAAGAGAAGGAACTGTAGAACGTTGCAGTTATGGAGAAGTTCAGAGACAGTGAAATCAATGCCATGAGTATCATAGTGGACTCTATAAAGTACCACTTGATACCCTACATCTCCCATCTTGACTCATCTAAGAAGATGTATGATGCCCTAACAAACCTATTCTTTGTCAGAAACATTGGACAAGTAATGAGTTTGAAGAATGAGCTCTGTGACATGAAGATGAATGATGATGACTGCATAACATCATACTTTGTGAGAATCTCTCAGTTAAGAGATCAACTACAATCTATTGAAGAGATCATTTCAGAAAAGGAATTGGTAAACATAGTACTCAATGGTCTTCCCAAGACATGGGATGCATTTTCCGCAAGAATGAACACAAGGAAGGAGTATCCTACATTTGAAGAACTTTGGACTTGTTGTGCACAAGAAGAATCAAGAATCAATGCAAAAGAAAAACCCTAAAAGAAGTACGATGATCAAGCCTTCACAACAAGGTTCAAGGATTTTTGGAATAAAAATAAGTTTGGCTCCAGGAAGAAACCAAATCAAGAGAAATATATGTCAAGAATATAATGCTTCAATTGTTGAAAGTATGGTCACGACAAGAATCATTGTCCCAAGTTAAAGAAGAGGAAGGAAACACACAAAGAATCAATTGTCGAAGAAAGGGAACCCTCAAAGAAAGCCAAGCAGGACAAAACATACTTCTTCTTCTAAGACAAGGTAACAATACTCTTCATAGTTCTTGTACATACCATGTTTTGCATATCTATTTCTTAGGAAATAATATGTTCAAAGAGAAACTATACCTATGGAAGAACAACAAGATAAGGATTTCTATCACAATGACTACAAGTCAGGAAATACACATGAAAGGATGAAGTACATCAACAAACACTGGTAACAGTTCATGTGGAAGTTATTACATAAGTAACAGCTGTAAGATAAGCCAAAATCAGAATCAATCTTGAAGAAACCTAGAAGAAGTAAAAGATAGAAAGAATTTAGCAATCAAGAGGAAATTGGGAAAAGACTTGTGACACTTTGCAGAAGGAAATAAGGATGCAGACAAAAGCTTGGTCTCTATTAGTTGGAGGGAGATGATTACATAATTCCAAAAGATGAGCATGCACTCATGCATGAAGCAAGGATTAGGAGGGAGCTAATTATAAATCATATGATCCATTGAAGATGATGAAGTATTTATCCATTTTTCCATCAATGGTAGTAACCATGAAGAGTAACACATGTTCAGTTTGACTTTAGAAGTAGTCTTCTTCAAAAAGAAGTATTAAAGTATCTTTGATTGTCCATCCACATCCATGATCCTATGATGAAAGAAATAAGTTGGAATCTTCAAGAAATGGAATCTATGGAAAACTCCATGAACCTAAGAGCTAAATAAAAACATGAGGAAGAACATGAAGATTCCAAGAGAGAAGGAAAATCCAGAACAACCAATCATTGTATCGAGAATCACAAGACTACCAACCTGATATGAACTCACTAAAAGCAATCAAGAAGAAGAACTGAAAGTTGTGATGAAGAACAATATGTGGAATACTTATGAATGAAAGTATTGCGAGATCCAAAACTATAGGTTCTCCCAAATGGAGGGAGAAGACTATGATGATTGCTTGTTCCAGTAAACCAAACATACCTCTACATGAGCCATTATATCATCCACAATATCCATGGGTTGGAGTTTACATTAGATTAATGAAAAGACTATTCTCCAAAATAATTAAACAAAGAACGTATGTAGAACAACCTCAAGGTTTTGAGGTATACCAGGAAGAAACCTTTGTATGAAAATGGAAGGATACAACTTGGTGGAGAACCTCCAATGCACAGTAGAAGCGTGGTGAAAATTTTTCTATAATAGAGATATTGTATAAAAATGGTTACTCAGAAGCTTAGGATCATGGATTGTTAATCCATGACAAACTCTCATGATGGAAAAAAAAGTACCACTTGTATATGTTCCAGTTTGACCTTTGCCACGATGTTATGAGCTAGTAGGAAACAAAAGATGAATCCAACAATGATATACTATATTGATCATAGCTATATGAAGCCTTCAAGAGAATACCAATGTTCCAAAAAGATCGAAGTACATTGAGATCAAGAATTACACTCTTCGTGATGAATTCCAGAAAAGAGAAAGTGGTTCTCCAATATATATCTCCACAGATAAGTAGATAAGAAGACATTTTGGTAAAGCCTCTGTCCAAGATGAAAGAGTTTGTGTACTCAAGCTGGAGCTCGTGGAGACAACTTCCTTATTGAAAAAGGAATAGATGAATCCCAGGTTGGGAGGGAGCACTAATGTGTTATTGATTTATGGATAGTCATTTTTCAATTTGAAAAATGGTCCAGGATGAGCAGTCCCTTTCCAGTTTGGAAAGTGGTTCGAGATTTTTTACAGACATGCATTTTTCCAGTTCGGAAAATGTTAAGCCTTAATGTTGGCTCATTACCCCTTAATTGGGGCATATTAGATTATTAATTTTATTTATTACCCCTTAATTGGGGCATATTAGATTAGTAATTTTATTTATTACCCCTTAATTGGGGCATATTAGATTAGTAATGTTATTTTATTTATGTCGGCTTTAGGCCATTAGTTGTA
>JZKD02S0010687.1:323592-371737 GCA_000966675.3 Picea glauca
AAAAAACACATAACACAACAAATGATAAAGGAGTTCACCCCTCTCTTGGGCTACATCTCCTGGTCCAGCTTCCAATGGATCTTTTGTATTATTTTCTCAAAGTGCTCAAAAATGTACTTTACAATGCTCAAAATGCCAAATAGATTGCTCCAATGGCTTCAGAACGTCCAAAAACCCCTAGTTGGGATTTTTCGGCACCTCGTTTGGCCAAAAATTGAAGAAGATAGGCTTCCTGGAAGTCCCCCTTCAAACTTGTCTCTGCATCTACAAATTGCACCCCTGTTGGCTCAACCTAGCCCCCACGCACTTTTAAGCATTAAAACTCAGCACCAGACGCAACCGCCCAAACCGTGCAAACTGTAGGACGGTTACGGGCGCACCTAACCCCTAACCGCCAAGTCCATGGTCGTGTGACCCATATGACCGCGTGCAAGTGCAAACAAGGGCTAAAGTTTAAAACCATAACCGCGGGGATTAAAACACGCTACCAAAATGGTCACATGTGAAACATGTGAAACATATAACCATGCACATTAACACAATGAACACACATATATATAACCGTGCACATTACAATGGTCATATGTAATACAAATATAACTGTGGGCCGGGGCTTAGCCCCATCCCGGTTCGTGCCCCAATTCACATAGTTTCAAACTTAAATATAATCAAACACATACATATGTTAAGTAACACATGTGGGCGCGCCGGTTGGGTGGCCCTTCTCAAGGCTTTACCCTGCCCGGAGGTCACGGGGTCGACTCCGGCCAACAACATAACTTTTAAACCAATACATAGGTGACACATGGCGGCCATTGATTGGTCCACGTGTCACTATCCCATTCGCTGCAAACAATCCACGTCACATGCCAACTATCTGCCACGTGTCGTACGAATTGCCACGTCAGCATTTGTACGGACTGTACAATCAACATCCCTTTCTTTCCTTGTTTGTCATTTTGAATAGAACGTGATATCTCTCGCTCCCGACGTCCGTTTGAACCCAAACAAGTTGCGTTGGGTTCGTAACGACAAGGCCTACGCTCCCATTCGATTTGAAATGATTCCGAGCACTTTGAATTTTGAGCAAAATTTGATCCCCTGGATCAATTGTTGCCTCATCTCAGTTGGTGCTAAGGGTGTAAGTTGAGTCTTGCATTATAGAGCAGGTGCTCTTACAGAGTTGTACTCTATTCAATTGTTGCTGATAAACCCTGAGGATTGTAGTCCGTAATAAAAAAAAATTGTGCATACATCTTGTGTTCTTTGTGTTCATTGTGGTGATGACTTGTTGATGATATACTGCTGATATATGTTGTTGATATGTGCTCACATCTAACTGGTTATAAATGACAGCAATGGGTAATGAATAAATGTTGAATGCTAATTGATGAGTTTTTGTTCAAGAGGGAAGTTTTGGCAAAACGAGCCCCACACTCATTCACACCCCCCCCCCTCTAAGTGTGGTAGGTGTGTCCAACTATGTAGGCACCAACCTACTGGAGACACCAATCCCCTCACCTGAGCACCAACTCAGTAAGACCTAAATAGGGACCAATATAAGATTTTCATACACAAATTACTTCTAACTTCACTTGCAAGCTTCATACTTCATGCATTTTACAACATCATCATGCCCTTAACTTGCATGCTACAACTCCTCTCCTTGATTCATACCCTAGACATAGCTCAAACCCTATTCATATTGAGCCTTCATGCCCTAGAGAAACTCATAGAATCATTCCCATAATATAATTCCAAATTGCAGCGTCACAACCTAAAAACAACACACTTTGCAACATCATAGACCTTAGTCCTTCATAGCACACCCTTAAAACTCCAAGAAAATTCCTTTTCCACACCTTTAGACCCCAAGAATATTCCCCAACTCCTCTTACACACCTCATATCTCTTTTGTGCACTTGTACTTTATCTTCTTTCAACATAGTTACCAACTGTTGATGTCGAGGGACTAGAGAGTCCCCCACACTAACATTTCAACCTCTCGCAAGGCTAGGTGAGAAGAGGCGGGAATATCACCTTAGGATTAAAGCCCCAAACAATAATGTGCATTGAACTACAAGACAAATTTCCCCTAACCTACAGTCCAAGCATGAATTTCTTTGCCTTGTAATATTACTTTTTAGTAATACTTGATTTTTATGTAATTTATGGTTTTGATGCTTTTATGTTGGAGTTTATACATTTAACATAACAAAATTAAATCCTAAAAGTATTGAAATAACTAAAGAAAATGTTACTAAAGTAAAATTAACTAAAATATAGAGAAAGTTAATATAACTATATGAGTTTAAAAAATGATTTAATTAAAAGAAGAGTTTTTTAAACAAAACATTTGTTTGAAGGCTTAAATGATATAATATTTTTCATATTTCATTTTAGAAGTTAGGATGTGATAAATAACAAGAAAATCAAAATAGTAAAGAAAGCAAAAAGTTTATACATATTAAACAAGCTAGAGTATATATATGATTTTTTACAAAATAAACATGTTCATAAGTTTGTTTATTTATTTTTAATGTTGTATTAAAATAAGATGAGGAAAACTAAGGATTTAAAAAAATATAACAAAGAGACAGTTTCAGAGTGAAAAATAAATTGATCTCCATTTAAAATGTTTCCCATACAAACTCTTGAATTTTCGAAACCTACAAGTCTTTGCGTAGACTAGGGCCAAGTATATGGTCTTTAGCCACTCTAGAAAAATGTTACAATAGAAAGACCAAGCGCAAAAAGGAAAAATAAAGATGAGCCAATATGGAATGGAGCAATGGTGGTGAATCACAAGGAGAAAACCTGTATATCAAAAACCGATTAGCGCCAAATAAAATCGAGCTTGAATACAACAAACTAACAAGTAAGCTAATTACCTTATGAAAACCAACAAGTTCATCATCGCTTTATCTTTTCGCTGCTTCGCAAGACCCCTTGTTCCAACGATTCCATCAATCCCTGCTGAATATGTAAAAGAAGAATGAAAAGAAACAGACCTCACAACACTCCAAGCATACCTCTCTATACATTTTCTGCAAAAAAATTTATCTCTCAAAATTTTCTTTCTCTAAATTTTTCTCCCCAAAAATATTTCCTCATTTGTTTTGGGTAGATGTTGCTAATTTTATATTGTTTGTTGGGTGGTTTAATCAGTTAGGCCATTTAACAAACTGCAGCCTGTAATTTTGAGATTTTATATATTTGATAATGGATAAAATGTGTTCTCCACGTGGTCTAATGGTTTCATAATATATAAATCTTTTATATTTTGTAAAATTATCAATCGAACATACTTCAATGCCATTCCTTCACTAGCTCCATTTCTATGCTAACCTTGCTATCAAATTTTAAAAGTGGTTTGTTTCCCATGTAGAGGGCACCCATGAGCTGGAGGAGAGGTATCTCCAACATAAAATTGAATGGTGTTATGATTTCCATAGGACCATAAGGCCATCAAAATCCACTGCTTTTTTGTCCATGATGATTTCCTGGTACTGCAAACGATCGAGCCAAAAGTGGACCTGGTCACCAGAAAAGTTCTCCAAAAACATTTGTGTTACATTGACCTCACCAAGAGCCTGAGAAAAACTAAAGTAGCTAGCATAATTGGCGGCAACAGATTTTTATTGTAACAGAACCATAGTTATTGGTCAAGACGTCTGAAGGCAGAGATTGATCGTGTTGTAAATAATCTATGCAAAAGAATTATTGAAAGTATAGGTCCTCCATTTGCATGGAAGTGATTTGAAGCACGTGGACATATTTTAATCATTCTCATTCAGAGATACAACTGTGCCCTCAGATCGTATTCCACATGTGTATCTACCATCTGACTGAGCAACGATACAAATAAATCTGTACCATAATCTTCTTGCTCTATCGATTCCGCAAGTACACTGATATTGACGTGCAGACAGTCACTGTTTCTGTTGTGCAAAGCATCTTCTCTTTCAAATCCAAGTTCATTATCTTTTTTGACATATACATATACACAAATTAAGAATATGTGCCATAAGAAATTCTTTGATCTCGTTTTGACGAAACAACCACTGCCTTAGGCATCCTGGTAGACAATAAATCGCAACTACACTCTGCTATAATTACTAAAAACAACTTATCTTCTTCAAAATTGTATGATAAGGTAAAATCTGTGCCTGTCTCCCGAAGAAATGCATAGAGATCTAAAATCTGTATTAACATTGTAGAATTAGCCAATCCACATAGAAAACTGGAGGCATTCACAAGGACATATTGTTCTCGAGAAGGAAAAACTTGGTTTTCATCTGCAAATCTATCTCCATACATAACATATTTGAAACAAACGATCTGATTTTCTGGGGAGGTGCTCGTCTTCTTGTTCTATTGTGATGATGCAATATCTCTATATCTCTTGGGATTTTTTAACGGGTTATGCAAGCCAAACCTAGGGCATGAGTGCAAGCTCTCAACAAATGGTTATGGTTTAATTTAATTTGATTGGTTTAAAAAAAAATTGTGAAGATTTTCTCCTTTCTCTTTGTTTATTTTTTAATGTAAATTTATTTTTTTAAGTTAGAAAATAAGTTTTCAAGTGACCATTTAGGATCCAATTTTGGGTTTTTTATTTGCATAATGATTTGTTGTCAAGACCACAGTTTCAATGAGGTCGTATTTAGAAATAATTTTAATGTTTAGCAAAAAATATTGTGCTTTAGGCAGTGTCACTTTTTTATTTAGGTAGTGATTTTAAGGTTTTTTTGAGCAACTCTTTCATTTTTTAAGGCCATGCTTGAAAAATGTTGTAATTTTGACCCAGTTAGAAAAAATGGTGCTACCAGTGGCATCACCTTTTGATTTGGGGGTTGATTTTCATGTTTTTTATGCAAATATGGGTTTTAAGGGCTAAAGTTCTTGTTTTGAGGTCACAACTCTCGTTAAGTCAGTAACTGTGTTTTTCTTGGATACACTTTGAATGCACACATCTATCCTATACTTATAGTGTTTCTGTGTTCACTTATGGGGTCGGCTTGTAAAGTTGGTTAGATCGACCAGACAAAATCGTTCATATCTCCTCATTCCTATGCTGTTAGAGGGAGTTCCATATACCATTGGAAATATCTCAAAATAAAATTTTCAACCATATATCCTATGCTCCCATTTGAGCTAGGTCTTCAAAGTAAAAAAAAACCTTTAAATATAGGGTATCCAAATAGAGCATCAAAAATCCAATAACAATATTTCCAATAATCTCCTCATTTGTCATTGATAGAAACCCTTAGTCAATTATGCAATACTCCTCCTATCTGCAACTCTCCTTGTGTATGTGATTCTTCCTCTGTCTACAACTTCTCCCCCTTTGACATCAATGGAAAAATTATGCTCCCCCTCAGTTTGTGCTTCCCTTTATTGACAAGATGAGAGGGATATCACTCCCAACTTACTTTTACTTTTCCCATACAACATTTTTCTCCTTTGACTTCATCGAGAATGTATACATTGCTCGGGGTTATGTTTGCATTTTCCACTAATCTTCTTGAACCTTCTTTCCTTATCTCACATCTTTTAGAATTGGGTTGTAACCTTGATCACACATTTGAATGACACTTAGAAGATTGCATTTTAACCATCCAACATACAAGACATTCTGTGTTTTATTCTTTCCATTATCAAGACTAACGATACTATCCTTATAGAAGCATTATTCCCAAAGGTAACACTGCCTCATTTTTATTCTTTTAGGGTGAGAAATTTATTCTGATCCCCTACCATGTGTTTGAACATCCACTATCAATATACCATTGGATTTGTTTGTCTTGAACACACATTGGAATTCCACATTCTTCCTTCTTTGGTTCTTCTTGCTTTCTTGTCTACACCTTTGTGTATTATTCTTTGTGTTTGGTAAGAACATCTTCTTACCTGTTTTGTTTAGGGAAATTTATTATGTTGATTCTACAGTCATGTGCTATGTGCCCATAGTTATTTCACTTATAACATTCAATATTATAATCAAGTAGGGGAGAAAATGAATTGTAATTTCTATCAACAAACCCATGAGAAGTTTTGTTTTTTGTTGCTCACATAATCATTCTTTAAGGTCTTATAAGAACCTCTATTTCTATCTCTCACATGATCACTTCTTGCATAAGCTCTACAATACATTTCTTTATGACCAAAATTATTGCAAGAAAAACAATAACCGAGAAAGAAATTTTGGTATTGGGTTGTGAAAGGCCTTCTTGGTGGAACAAATCTTTTGAAATCATGTTTGTTGTTCTTGTACTGAGAAGAATCGGGTTTTTGTTGGTCATTATTTCCTTTCTTATTGTTGCTTTCATTGTTGATGGAGCCTTTCAGAATATTGTTTTAGATTATAGGATTTTCTTCATTTTCTTTTTTCTGATGGCTTTGTGACCTTAGTGCTTGCATCACCCTCTAGTTCATTTTTTAAGGAAATGATTCCAGCCTCTAGCTTCTTGCAATTTTCTTCCTTTTCTTTCAGTTGGCTTCTCACCACTTCTTCTATAATTTTTTTCCTCTTCTAGTTGAGTCTTGAGGATGATAACTTTTTTTTCTATTTCATCAATATCATGATCCTTCTTTTCAAATTTCTGCAATTGCTCTTTCTATTTTTTATTCTTTGCCCCGAGTTTGTCTATTTCTTCTAAGGCACCAATGAGTTCTGCTTCAAGATTCACTTCCCCATCAATGTCTTCTTCTCCTTAATATGATTTTTCTTTCTGATTGTTTTCATTCTTTGTATCAGTAGACTATGTATACATGGACATGAAGAGGAATTCTTGTTTTTCAATCTCAGAAACATATCCATCACTTTCTTCAGATGAGCTACTATCCTCTCTATATTAAAAGCTCATCTTCTTAGTATATTTTCGTCTTTTGTGTTTATAGGGTTTGTTTTTAATGGTATGTTCTTTTTTATCATTACTTTCTTTATCATAATAGTCTTCCCTTTTTTCATATGGACATTTAGCAACAAAATGTCCAACTCTACCACAATTAAAACATTTGAAGGGTAGCTTACCTTTGTATTTTCCAGATCCTCTTTTTATCTTTCTCATGAATTGTGCTTCCTCTGTATTTGATTCAAGGATGGAAAATTAAGAGGTTTTGTGTCATTTTTTCTTCTTTGATGATTTGAAAGCTATTTCCTTATGTGATTTCTTTTCTTTTTCTGTTCTCATCTTATATGTAGTGAGAATCCCATGTAGTGCATCCATCATCAATTTCTCTAGATCCTTCATTTCCTTAACGACAAAGACATTGGAATAAAATCTTAAGGGGAGTGACCTTAAAACCTTTTGTGCAATCATCGGTTATTCATGTTGGGTTTGTGTTATATTCTTTGCATGGAGAGAATTTGTGTCTACGTTGTGCCAGGAGCACACGGGGGTTCGGGGCAGTGCTCCTGAAAAAAAATTCCTCTGTTTTTGTGTTTATTTATGGGCGGTTTTTCAGTACATGGTTTTTTGCTGATGGTTTTGCTATTTCCGATTAAGGAATTAGGGTTGTTGATTAATCCAAGTCAGTGTATTAGGTTTTTGGATGTCGTTGGATCCTATATGTATATTGTATTGTAAACATTGTATGTTATGAATGGATATAGAATATGTTGGTTTTCTTGGTTTGGGTTTCCAGGGGAAAAATCTCTGTGTATTGTGTGTATTTGCCATTGTATCTTTTATGTTCTTTTATTGAAAATTTGTTTGCAGTAAATAATTGTACAAGGTTAAAATATACACTTCAACCTTTTCACTGAGTCTTATAATGGTATTGACAATTTCATCACACAAAGAAAACAAGTTGCAACATTCTCTTCATATTTCATTTTCAAGATCTAGAACTATCTTTTATGAGTTTGGAGTTTTTCCTTCTTAACCTTGTCATCACCTTCATAGATATTTTGAAGCTTGTCCCAAATTTATTTTTCCGATTTGCAATGCATCACCTTGACAAAATCGGATTCTGATAGACCACAGAATATGACATTCATGGATTTTGCATTATTTTCACTAGGATTATTCCCGATCACATCTGTTGGTGGAGTTGTTGGAGTTGTATAACCAATTATGACTGATTTCCAAATATAGAAACCAAGGGCCATTGGATATGTTTGCATCCTTATGCTCCATAAGGCATAGTTTGTTTCATCAAACAACAAAGCCTTGTTTGTGGAGAAACCTTCTTGACTAGCCATGTGTTCTCCCAAGATCTTCCTTCTCTGGTTAGACTATCTCCAAAGGAACCACTCTAATATCAATTGTTGAACTTATGATTATACTAGGAGGGGGGGTGAATCAATATAATATACTTTTACTTTAAATGAAAATTCATCAATCACTCATTAACTTTAAAACAATAAATGTATGTAAACTCAAATCACAGTACACAGAGTTTTATTTGGAAACCCTTGTGGGAGAAAACCACAAAAAAATATCTTTATAAATGTTTGTAGGAACAAACCTACTAGAGACACCAATGTTTTCAGTTGAGTACCAATTCAATAAGATATTGTATAGACACCAACCTACTAGAGACACTAATATATTCAGCTGATCACAAACTCAGTAAGATATTGTGTAAGCAACAACCTACTAGAGACACCAATCTCCTCACCTAAGAACCAACTCAACAAGACCTGTATATGAACCAATCTAAGATATTCATATGTATAGTACTTCTGAATTCTCCTGCATGTTTCATACTTCATGCATTTCACAACATCATCACACCCTTGAATTTGATGCTCTAACGCCTCTCCTTGCTTCATATTCTAGACATAGCTTCAAACCCTAGTCAAATTTATCCTTCATTCCCTAGTGAAACTCATAGCATCATTCCTAGAATATAATTCCAAATTGCAGCATCACAGCCTCAAAAAATCGCACTTTGCAACATCATATACATTAGTCCTTCATAACACACCCTTAAAACTCCAAAAAAACTCCTCTTGTGCACCTTTAGACCGAAATAATATTCCCCAACTCCTCTTGCACACCTTTAGACTCCAATTATATTCCACAGATCCTCTTGTGGACCTTAGATATTTTTGTTGCACTTTTACTTGCTCATTTTGCTTGGATACACTTCAAATGCCCACATCTATCCTATATTTATAGTGTTTTTTGTGTTCACTTATGGGGTTGACTTGTAAAACTGGATGGGAAAACCTATACTTTTTGGTTGGGCCAATTTGAAAGAATCTCTCATATCTCCCCATTCCTATGGAGTTAGAGGGAGTGCCATATACCGTTGGAAAGGTCTCAGAATAAAATTTTCAACCATATATCCTATGCTCCCATTTGAGATAGTTCTTCAAATTAAAAATTCCTTCAAAGATAGGGTATCCAAACTGAGCATCAAAGATAAAAAAAAAAATATTTCTAACAATATCCATCTTGCAATATTTATATTAGACATTTGTAGTCTTCCCTTGTCTTTGAAATCAATGACAACAATATTTTCAACAAGTGGATGATGTAGAACTCGTAAATGTGGCACTAAATGGTTTCACCAAGTCATGGGAACCATTTTTCAAGGGAGCCTACACTCGGAAGAAACTTCCCAATTGAGAGAGGATTTAGGATGATTGCATCCAGGAAGAGACTCAGGAGGAGTCTAAAGACAATAGACAAGTTGATGGAGAGGAGAATCTGGCCTTGGTTAGTCAGGACAAGAAGGGCGAAGGAAAGGGTTCCAAGGGTAACAATGAGGGAGCAACCTCACAATTGGGTAAATAGAAGGTCTTGAGTAAGATCAAGTGTTTTGTGTGCCACAATAGTGGTCATTATGAATCTTAGTGTTCAGAGAAGAAGAAGGAGAAAGGGAAATGCTAGCTGATAGAAACATCAACAAAAACTCAATTGTATGAGTTTGTTGCGAAGTTTGAGAAGGAATTCACACTAATTTCTTGCCTCTCTACCAACACAATCACAAGGAGTTCATGGTACTTGAAAAATGGTGCATCATGTCATATGATAGAAGCATGGGAGCTATTTAGTAGTTTTACAGAGAAGTATTCAAGGATCCATGTGTAGCTTGGTGATGATTCCACGTATGCAGTGAAGGGAGAGGGAACAATCTTGTTCCAACTTGAGTCGGGAGGTTTGTTTTAGGCCCATGATGTGTTATATGTACCAGGACCGAAGAAGAATGTGATCTTAATATCAATTATGGAAGGCAGGAGTTTTATGTCATTTTAAAAAAATGGCAAGTACCCATACGTCTAGAGGGATCTAGCCATGATAGAAGAGTGAGCATTGGGTTGAGAGAGGTAAATTTATGTAGGTTGAAGGGAAATCCTATACATGATTGGGTATATGAAAATGACAACCTATGTGAGTTATGGAACATGAGCATGGGACACCTACACTACAGGGCGTTTCTGATTCTCGGGGAGACTTTCACTGGTCTTCCAAATTTCAACGTTGAGAAGCAGGGTGTGTGCACTTGGAGAGAATTCCAAGGCTAATTTTTCAAGCCACAAGAGTAGGTCCAAGCGGATCTTGGATCTTATACATTCATATGTGAGTGGTATAATGTCAGTAGAATCAATGTAGGGAGCACTATATTATGTGACATTCATTGATGAATTTTCCAGGAAATCCTAGATATTATTTATGAATACCAAGTATGAGGCCTTCAATTGGTTCCATGAGTATAAGGCCCAGGTGGAGAAATAAAAAGGGAAGAAGATCAAGGTCTTGGGGTTAGATAATGGGGGAGAGTACACCTCCAATGACTTCAAGGATTTCTGCAAGTAGGAAGTGGTAAAGAGGGAGTTGAAAGTCTCATACAAGCCTCAACAAAATGGGGTTGTAGAGAGAAAGAATCAGTCCATCATCGGTTCTACTAGGGCTATGACACATGACCCAAATTTTCCTATGTATATTTGGGTAGAGTCACATAACACGTCAATATATGTGCATAATAGGAATCCTCATAGGATATTGGGGGAAAATACTCTTGAGGAAGCATTCACAGGAGTGAAGCCAGAGATAGGACACCCAACGATATTTGGTTGTCCATTATACATCCATGTGCATATGGAGAAGAGGATGAAGCTAGGTCCTTTAGTACAAAAGGGAGTATTTGTGGGGTACAACAAGACCTCAACGGCTTACAATATCTTCATGCCAATTCATAGGAAGACAATTATGAGAAAATATGTTAAGTTTAAGGAGATATTAGTATCTAGGAAGTCTCATGAGTTAGCACCAGTGGCAGAGGATGAGGAGCATGAGGCTTTGAAGGAAAAACAATGTTTAGAGGCTTCCAGTTCAGGGATTCAACCTTCATGTGAGGAGAAGGAGTTATCCCCTTCCAATTCTTTTAGGAGACCTATGTGGTTGGAGAAGACATTGAAGGATGCTCAGGAGCATATTGAGGCTCCTAGGAACACTGTTAGGGAGAGTAGGCCTTCAAAGAAGTTTTCAAACTTCATGGAACTGAAAAATAATTCCATGGAAGAAGCAACAAATCTTCAAGTTTATCAGGATCCTATGGTGCAAGATTATTTGTGGGATATTGTGCCAAGATCAGAGGGACAACCAGTTCTAGGTGGCAGAAGTACCTTCCTCGCTAAGTGGGAGTGTTTGTGTTTGTATCATCGAGAAGATACTTACACACATGTCTAAGTGTCTACACGTGTGGAAGTTGTCCAAAGCCTTCAACCTTAGTAATTTACTTTAATTAAATGAATAATTAAATTAAATTTATTTTATTAATTAATTGAGTTTAATTTAATGAAATAGTAAAGTTATTAGCATTAGTGAATTAAATGAATCTTAGCCATTGATCTCAAGTGAGGTGAGATCTAATCTCAACCGTTGATCACTTTGGAGATTAGGGTTAGGTCATAACTCAAGATTATAAAAGAAAGGCTAGGTTAAGGGGAGAGACACATCTCTTGGAGTCAGTGACTCATTGAGACCGATCACAGAAGGAGTTTTTCTCAAGGAGATCTTGACAAGGGTGAATAAGATCTTTCATTTAGAGATCAACTTAGTCCAAAGGAGAAGGAAGCGACAACAGACATATCTGGTAGCAAGGACATATTTGGGAAGCAGGTACAACCATATATCAGGTCGTACAGAGTCACAGGTAGTGTTGTACGCGCAGTACAGAAGACACATGCATGTACATACACATTGGACTAGTTCATAAAAGTCTGTACATACATGTCATAGTAGTGTAGAAGGGTGTGTACATATGTGTTGCACAGGTGCAGCAAGGTGCGTACATACACACATGATCGGTTGTCGGGGGGAATGCACATGCATGTTGTATAGGCCATACATGGTGTATACATATCATACATGATGTTAATGTGAGGTTGTACAACAACAAAAAAAGTTGTTGGGTTGTAGGTGTTTGTTGTATATTTTTGTTTCTATTCTCAGTGGGTAGTTTTCCCAATTTGGGAGCCCTTGTAAGCATGGGGTTATTATTTAATGAAAAGTTGATTTGAAGGGAAATATTTATGTGTGTTGTGTGAATTTTGGTTTCCAATTTTATCGCTTATGTTGTTTTATTTCTAGCCAATATATTTTAGTCTGTGAGTTGTTAATTTATTTATCAACAAGGAAAAACACAAGGTAGCAAAGTACCTAGGTGTTGGTAATTGAGATTTCAACATGGTATCAGAGTGTGTTGAAAATCAATAGATATTACTAACCTTGGTTGTGGCTTTGAATGAAAAATGAAAAATACCCAAAGTGGCGAAGTTGTGACATTTTAATAATAATCGAAATTTTACTTCTACATATAGGCTAACTTTATAAGTTTTGAGTTCTATCAAGTTTAGTGTCATTGCAAGATTCATCTTAAAAGATAAAAAAAAAATCATCTTAAACAATCAAAAGATTCATTGCCCAAATTTCTTTAACTTTCAAGCATGCATGGAAGGGGGTTGATCTTGGGAACCACTTCCCCTCTATTTATACTTGAAATTTAAAGAAACTTGACAAATTTTGGTGAATTTTAACCAAATGTCACCAAATTTCAACCATGAATGGAGGGGAGTGATTCTCATATCCCCCACCCTCCCCCCACCTCACCCTCTCTATTCATGCTTGAAATTTAAAGAAATTAAAAAAAAAAATGCTAAAGTTTGCAAAAATTTGTCAAATTCAAAATATGAATGGAAAGTAGCGTTTCTGAGAATTGGTCCCCTCTATTTCATGCTTGAAATTTGAAAAAATAAGCCATGTTTGGCCAAATTTTGCCATATTTTTACATGAATGGAGGATATGATTTCAAGCATTAATGGAGCCGTACAATTTTGACGATCACCCACTTCTTTGTTCCTGCTTGTAATTAAATAAAGAAATGGTGAAAATCAGCCAAATTTTGTTAAATTTCAACAAGAATTGGAGAACCGGGGGGTTCCTCAAATCACTCCCCTCCATTCATGCTTTAAATTTGAAAAAATAAGTCATGTTTGGCCAATTTTTTCCATATTTTTACATGAATGGATGGGGAGATGATTTCAAGCATTAAGGGAGTGGTACAATTTTGATGATTACCCCCTTCTTCGTTCATGCTTGAAATTTAAAAAATAAATGGTGAAAATTGGCCAAATTTTGTTAAATTTCAACCATGAATGGAGAACCGGGGGAGTTCCTAAAATCACTCCCTCCCATTCATGCTTTAAATTTAAAATAAATTTGGGCAAAATTTATTCAAATGTATAACATGCTAAGGGTAGGGGGTGAGCATGTTTTATAGAATCACCCCCACTCCCTCCGTGATTGAAATTTAAAATGAATTGGTGAAAACCTTTCTAAAATAAAAACAAAATGTCATTACTACATCAACATCAATTTAAAAAAAATATATCCCTTGGAAAAAATGGTGATACGAGTATAACCATTATTCAAAAAATGACCAAAAAATAGGTTTTAGAAAACCCTCTTCTAAAACATTTATATATCAACATTGAAAATGTTCAAAAAAATAGTCTAGATAAAAAATGTGATTACATTAATCACATGCTCTCTTCCTTGATATTGTACCATTTTGATTAATAATTTCTACTTTGATCATGGTAGTGGAATTTTCCTTCCTCTTTTGTCTCACTTGGAACATATCTCCCTCATGTAAATTTTTTCGAGGCTTTTCAAGTAAGAGGTGAAAAATCTTGTTGAAAAGGTACTTGAAATAAAGTATATAGTGATATTTGTGGTACTACTATACCAATTGAAAGGTTGATTTTATGGTTTTGTTTGCAACAATATCTTTTTATTTGGTCACGGTTTCAAAAATGTTACTTTTGAGCTCGAAAAAAGAGGTGCTACTAATAACAACACTTTTCAATTCAATGGTTTTCCATGGCTTCAAAAAAATTGTAATTTTAACCTTCAAAAAAAGGTTCTACTAGTAGCTCCACTTTTCAATTCAAGGTTAACATTTAAAGTTTTTGTTAGCAACATTACAGGTTTTTAAGGAAATGGTTGCAAAAATTCGTAATTTTAATCCTAAAAAAAGTGTGCTACTGGTAGCACCCCTTTTCGATTCAAGGTTAGAATTTAAGGTTTTTGTTAGCAACATCATGAGTTTTTAAGGCCATGGTTGCAAAAGTCGTAATTTTAATCTTGAAAAAAGGATGCTACTAGTAGCACCACTTTTTTTATTCAGGAGTTGATTTTGGTATTTTTGATGCAAAAATATGGGGTTTTAGGGATAGAGTTCTTATTTTGACGTCACATTTTTCATCAAGTTGGTAACTATGTTCCTCACACATGGTACACCTAATCGAACATTTCTCTTCCAAAAAATATTTCTTACTTAGATTCATCATGGTATCCCTAAACCCTTGCTTAAATCTAACAAGGGATAATTATAACAATTGACAAATAAAAATGAAGGATGTGTTCATATTCATGGTGTATTAATGATCGCTATAGGCATTGAGAAGGATCCTAAAGGTGATGAAGAGAGAAAAATGGTTGAATAGAGTTAATGAAGCTTGAGGTTTGATTAGTATCCATGTGTCAGATGAGTTTCAATTCCAAATGTAGAGGCCATGATATCCCAAATATGCTTGGGAAACATTTGATTTTTTTTCTTAATATAATGAGACTCGAGTAATGTAGTTCAAAATTGAAGTTGTACTTTAGACCACATGATTTAATAGAATTGAAGATTATCTCTCTTGGTTCAAGAAACTCTAGATATAGTTGGTCGATTATGGATCCCAAAACAAAAGCCCATATGTGCATTTTATTATTATTGTTCTCTAGAATCTTCCCTTGTTGTATAAGGTATTTTGTTCCACATGTTGTACTATGAAAAATATGTTTCTAGTTTAGTAAAACTAATCTAAATTTCAATGATTTCTATCATTCTTTAATTGAGGAACAAGTAAATACATATGATTTGGGTAAGTTTAGTACCAAATCCATTGTTCATTTTTCCAAAGGTAAACAAAAGAAAAAACAAGATTCCTAGGATTCTCTTGTAGTCCCAACATGACTCTCCTTCACAATAGAAGAAG
Source organism: Picea glauca (assembly GCA_000966675.3). NCBI lineage: Eukaryota > Viridiplantae > Streptophyta > Pinopsida > Pinales > Pinaceae > Picea > Picea glauca. Next base: position 339,101 of record JZKD02S0010687.1, read on the forward strand.
AAGAGAAAGAAACATTCAAATAAGATATCTTGTGGTCATTGTGGTAAACTAGGGAATTAGGAACTTGTGTTGGAAACTAACGATAAACATTTGGAATTAAACTTAGAATCTTTCTATGTGAAACCAACAAGAAGGTAATGTTCATAACGATGACAATGCCTTTCATGAAACTTCTTCCATATCCTTGCATGCACATTCTTATTCTAGCACTAAATGTATTTTTCATTTTGGTTTCACACACATGTTTTAGGACAATTTATTATTTTCTTTCATTGATACTAACCATAATGTTGATTAGAAAGTGTATATTGGACATTGCACTTATGTGTAGCACTAGTAATATCGTTATTGAAAATGGAGTTATGAATGGCATGCACCATGTGTTTTATCTGTATGCTAATATTTCCTTTGTTTACTATATGATCAAGATGGGTAATAATTTAGAGTTTTGTTTAACTAGTTTGTTGTAAAGGACATTGTAGATAGGTTAAAACTGTTGTTGTTGGAAATGTCAATGTTATGACAAACTTTACCAGTTCTCTAAATTTACTAGATATTTCATTAGGACTCTCATACCTTTATTTTGTAGGTTGATCTTATGAGTAGGTTGTGGGATCAATGAATGGGTCACTTGAAATTTCAAAGCTTGTAGTTGATGAGGATGTTGAAGAAGGTACATGTTTTATGAATGATTCATTATGGGCATGTATTGTTGGAAGAAGTTCAAGAAAGAAAATTCATGACCTACGACCCTTCTAAATTATTCATGACAATGTGCAAATTGATTGAAAAACACTCTCTTTCATGTGCAAAGTATATTTTGACATTCATTTATTATTGTTCTATGTTCATATGGTTGTATTTTTTTAGTCAAAAGAGTCAGGTCCTAGATAACTCTCACAGGTTCAAATCTGTGGTTTAGAATCAATGTAGTAAGAATGTTAAAAATTTAAAGAATCTGTGGTTTTTCTAGCATTGCTTGTTAGTGCATTGTACCTTACATCCATCAACAAAGTGGTGTTGTTGAAAGTAAGAATTGTAGGTGCATGTATAATAGTAGAGGGATGGAGACCCAAATTTAGTGTTGAAGTGAAAATTTTTGCATCTTATAACCTAAATCACATTCCTATCAGGGCCAAGGAATGTGACACCCAAAGAAGCCTAGCGTGGCAAGAAGTTAACTGTTGCACATTTTAGGGTCTTTGGTTTTGATGCTTTGGCCCACATTCAAGGTGAGAAAAGAAAGACATTGGATCTCAACAGTCACAAATTCATGTTTGTTGAATGAAATGAAGAAACAAAGCATGATGGGAAATTTGAGGTCTAAAATGGGTTTCTTAAAAATATTTCCTAAAATAAATAAATAAATGTTTTTTGTCCACCAATAGGGTTTAATATGATGATGTCAACCCCGTGGTTGAATTGTATTGGAGCAAAATAAAGGAAATTAAGTTTTCAGATGTTTTCAATTTATCTCCTTACATATTTATTAAAAGTATCAACTGTAGGTACTAATTGGATGATTTTTTTTTAAATTTTACCTCCAAAAAGTACATCCAAAGAGTACCTACACTTGATAATTTTAATAAACCTATCAGGAGATAAATTGAAGTTATGTGAAAAAAGTATGTTATGTGTCCAACAAGTACCTACACTTAATACATTTAATGAACCTATAAGGACATAAATGAAAAATACATGAAAAGAATAGTTTTCTTTTGTTTTCTCCATAATTCTTAACTCTTATTTTATTATTTTTCTTAGAATTCCCATTTTAGACCCCAAATTTTCCCTAATGTAGTTACCTTCATAGAATATGTCCATCAATAAAGTGAACATTCTGAGGGATGCCATATTCGAAGAGAATCCTTCTACTTCAAGGTTATCATGATATAGGTGGATATTAGTGGCGACCCACCTATTCCACTAGCTCAAAGGAAATTTTTCCATTTTGGCAGTTTTTCTACACTTTTTCAGGTCATGAACTTCCAAGGCCATTTTGAGGCCTTAAACATCATTTTATGGGCGTGAATTTGCCTAGACGATAGCCAAAGACATGGTCTGAGTTGACCATAATGTAAACTTCTCAACTAGAGCTTTCCAACGGGCTATTGAGCGTGACAAACATAGATTGTATGCAAAAGTTATGACCCCGGGAAGTTGGCATACCAACTAACCCCATTGGGGCCCACAAGCCTTTTGGCGGTTTGTCTCCTAGGGTTAGGTTTTTGGATGTTTAGTGTTTTATCGTTGCTTATTTATGATAAAATCTCTTTCATCCTCATTGTAATGCGCTCTGGTGAATGCACGTAGCCATCACATCTCTTCTCAGAGATAAGCTACCACCATTTGAGAAAGTTCGTTTCATTCTACATTTTCATAGTTCAAAACATTTCATTTATTATTAGAAGTCAAGTTTCATTGTATCTATGTGTTTTTGTAATAACTATGTATTTTGTTTCGTTCCATTTATAAATCCGGATCAGTGGTATTAGAGCATTCTTCTCTTTATCTGTTTCTCCATGCATATCCTCAACGAGGTTAGGGTATAAGGATTTAGGACTCAAACTATTTGAGCCTTTGCAAGACCATCCTCACTGACGCCAACAACCTCCCATGGTAGAAGAAAAGAGAGACGATGGAGAAAGAGATCATATTAAACGGTTGCTCGAGGAAGCTCTCACACGACAAATGAAAGATATGATGGATATTTTTTCCCACATCCTTCGACGACTGCCAACAACCTACACATCTTCGTCAAGCGACCACTTTGGAAGCGCCACCCCCTTCAAGGTACAAGTTATTTTTGATATCCTTGTATTTGAAGGTCAGATAGATGCATATTCCCAAGATAAATGGTTGAATTTGCTCAAACGGTTTTTTTGTCCATAATTTTTTTGATAGAGAAAATATCACCTTTGCACTTTTTAAGGTTGTCTCCCATGTCAAGGATTGGTGGGATACTTACTGTGAGCAAAAGGGCATGGAGGAATCCACACTGTTTGTGGTCGTACCCACTTGGGGTTCTTTTAGGGATGCCATTAAGGAACAATATTACCTTGTTGGAAGCTATGATGACTGGTATACAAAATGGACCACGTTGCGGTAGGAAAGGGACCAAACAGTGCCAGAGTTCACAAATTTCTTCCATACCTTTCACACCAAGTTAGGTATCAAAGAATCGAAATGACACTTGGTGCTCAAGTAACGCGACATTTTTCATTGATACATCCAGACATAAATGGATTTTCTAGACATCTCATCACTAGGTATCACTTGTCGATATGCAGTCAAAATCGAGCAGGAATTTAAACAGAAGAAGCGGGAGTTTGTATTTGCAAATTTCTCACACAAGAAGTGGAGGCAACCACAACCCATGGGACAAAGGACATAGCAGGGATGGACCACCACAGGACAACTAGTCCAAGCCACAAACAATGAAGGGTAATGGGAAGACAAAGAAAGACATTGGAAAGTGGTGTGAATTCCATAAAAGTACCTGGCATAACACTGATGAATGTTGCTCAAAGAAGTCATTAGTGGCTGAGTTTAAATCCTCAGATTCAGATGTGGGTTCCGAATAATAATTAGAACCAAAAAAGGAGAAGCAAATCATTGATGTGGTACCTAGTGCCACCATCTCTACCACCAAGGTCCATCCAAGTGAACCCAAAGAATCAGAGGAAGGTGAGTGCCTTTTACACTCACAAATGTGGGTGAAGGGTGCTCCGTCTCCTAGGATTAGGTTTTTGGATGTTTAGGGTTTCCTCATTGCTTCTTTATGATAAAAAGGCCTTTCGGCCTCATTGTAATGCACTCTGATGAATGCACATAGCCATCAGATATCTTCTTAGAGATAATCTACCACCATTCGACTGAGTTTGTTTCATTCTTCATTTTTATAGTTCATCACATTTCATTTATTAATAGAAGTCAAGTTTCATTGTATCTATGTGTTTTTGTTATAAATATGTATTTCATTTCATTCCATTTATAAATCTGGATCATATCACCTCTTGTTTCTTTTGATTTTGCTAATGTTTTACTTGACAATTTGTATATGCGTAACTTGAATGTAGAGTCTATTGATGATGTAGTTGTTGAGGATTCTTATAGAGATCTTCAAAATACATATGCATTGCCTTGAGAGGATGAGATTCGTCACCCTAAGTGTTATGGAAAAAACTATTGATGTTTAATGCTCTAATGTTAGTGATGCTTTAGAATCTTGGAGGCTTGATGGCAAGAAGAAGTGGGCCAATTTTACTTTTATGATAAAATTCAAGGCTACTTGTGATCCCCAGCCTTATGAGGAGGCTCGTGAAAAACCAAAATGGGAAGACTTGATAGAAGAAGAATGATGAAAAATTAGACTTTGGAATTGGCTCTTCCCTTAGGTGAAGTGTCCATTAGTTGTAAATGGATATACAATACCAAATTCTCTTTGAAAGGATGCATTAAGAAGTGTAAAGATTGCTTGGTTTCTCAGGGATAATATGAAAAGGAAGGTATTGATTGCAATGAAACTTATTTGGGTAAAAAAGTATATCATGCGAGATATTACTATTTGGTATTCAAACTTATTTGGGTAACAAAGTGACCCACTAATATTGGTGTCTTATGTGTTTGTCTTGCAAGCTCATGGGTCCAGAGTCTCTACTTTCCTTTTGGTTTTTCCCTTTTTTTTAAGCTTCAATATATTGATGTTTTTATTATACATTATTTAATAGGAAAGAGATTTTGTTTGTTAAATATGCATCTTTTCTTTTTGTTTGATTGCTATTTAAATTACACGATCAAGCTACTAAAATGGTGGGAGTTGCCAAATTATTGAGCATTTATGTTTTCTTTCTACGAATACAATTATTTTGGTTTGAAAACATGTAAATGACACTTCTAATAGAAATGGCTCAAAGCATGCTACTTTTAGCTTGTAGGTCATAAGGTCTCTACACATACTCACCTTTTTATCGTCAATTTATATTTTTATGGAGTCTAACTTTCATTCTCTAGTAGAAAATTGTGTGCCTATAATATCTAATTGTGAAATCTTTATTTCTATGTGTGTTTGGCCTCAGCCTTTCAACTACAATGTTATTTCATTTGCTTTACCTATTTTTATTACAAGTTCATGTATGCTCACCCAAGTTAAAACCTTTCACTATTTCAACATATTTGTAATTAAAATTAGTTTAAATACTTTTTGAACATGTTGGACACTATTTCATTTGCATCATCATCTAAGTTAATTACAAGGTTCTGTGTACCTATACATATAGAGAAGATAAAGTTCCCATTTGAAATTTGTTGCTTGTGACAATCATAACAACATTCTTTAAATATAAAAATGCCACCATAATAACAATCGAACAAAAAATAAGTTACGGTTTTAAGTTCAACATGGATTATGCTATTTTGGAACAGTCTTTTCTATGATAAGAGTTAAAAGTATTTGAAATGATTTCCTCGTATAAAGAGTTTTTGATAGAACTTGTAGCTCATTAAAAATAAGTATATGAATGTGGTTTTAGGTGTGACCATACATTCTTAAACTAAAAATGGATTGTACTTCTGCAAACTTTCCTTTAAAGTGGTGGGAAGGGGAATTTTTTATATATTTCAAATGCGACAATTAAAAATGTTAAATATATATATTCTCTAAATCTTGAATAGGTTGATCAATCAATACTTGAATAAAGTATGCTTCAATATTCACTATCTGTTGACATGGGAAAATTTTCCTAGTCAACAACATTGGTTCACTTGACCAAAGAGCCCAACTAGAGTTTCCTCAATTGAAATGGTGAACCGTCCACATATGATCAACTATGTTACAGCTTTCACCAATTACAGCTTGATGCACCATTAGTTAGATATGTATATAACGAAACCAAGAATGCAAATGCAAATGCATCTAATCTATGGCTAATATAACCTATCTAACCTTATCTAGCTCTATCTAGCCCTTGCAAGGGGCACTTAAAAGGATTGGTATTGACATGAAACATAAGGTAGGTACAAAGATTGTGGAAGATCACTTATATTGTTGGTACCTAATCCAACTAGCTATCACAACATATGATAAGAAAAATAAAATATAAATATGGTAATCAAGAAACACCTTTTCACCATGGCATTAACAAGACCGTGACATTCACATTCACAAGCAACCAAGGAAGCAATGAATGGCGAAGATAGCTTACAACCATCGCAATTTTTCATGAGTATAAGGTATGAGCCAACTAGTTCCTTTTACACATGCATAAAGATAGTTTCAATTATTGGTAAAATTATATGCTTCACATTAAAAGTGTTGAACATGAATCAAGAAAACACATGCAAAAGTATGGAAGATAAATTACCTCTATCATCACACAATACTCCCAATCTTTTTCTAAGGAGCCAAAGACAACTTATGTATTTTGAGGATCACATTCAACAAGTTAGCATAGTAAGATAATAAAACATGAACTTTAATAATCAAGTAAATGTATTTTATTCTACAACTTCTACAAGAAACAATGTTTATTCTCACAAGCATCAAGGAAATAAAGAATGGCGAAGGTAGCTTACAACCATTATCAATCTCAAAAGAGTATAGTGCACAAATGTCACATGAAAATAACTTACAATACAAAACAACGGAAAATTTGCAAGAGTTCAAAGGATTCTTTTATATAAATTTTAAATGGCTTTTAGCCTTCTACTTTCTCAGATCTCGAATTTTTAATTTTATGGATCTTGGCCTCCTAACTTTATTTAGCTAAATTGTTTTATAATTTGTTATTATTCAAGGATTAGATGGGTAGGAATTCCTTTACAATGATAATAATGTTAAAATTTTTGGTATGCTCTTTTAACCATAGACAATGTCACATCATTGTCACCCAACCCTAGGCATTCACATATTCCACCCCCGAGCACACTAACCTTTACTTCTAATAATCCGGGCAAGCCTACTCTAGAACCAATAGATAAACCCTAGTTGTTAACTGCAACAACAAATCAAGACAAGTAGAGAGATCCTTATCCAAGGGTAACACACAAGAGAGAGAGTCTCCATATCCACAGAACAAGTACCATACACAACTGCAGTAGTTGCAACTGCACTACTCTCTCAAACTTGCACCATACTTAGCAAGAATATCACCAAGAGTATCACCAAGATTGACACCAAGAGAATCACCAAGAATATCACTTGATAGCGCTAGAGAGAGACGAAGACCAAGAGATGACCATACACCCTTATTCATTCTTGCAACTGCAGCTCTCCAAAAAACTTGTTCTCTGACTGGGTATCCAAATGAGCTAAAACGTCTTCTATTTATATTAATATGTCTAGTGATTTTTCTGGTTGGGCCGACCTGACTTTCTGGTAATTATATTTTATGTTTATATTTTTCATGTGGAGTTGGATTGTCTTCTAGGGTTTCCACACATCTGTTTAATGGTTCACTTGCTTTTAGAACATTCTATTCTAAGTCAAAGGTTACACGTGGAGGTTAAAACCTCTCGCAACTACCAAACAATCAACACTCCCTCTTAGCTAGGGAGGTATTAACTAATATGTTATTCATGTAGTTGTCTCAAACACATCCATCCATCTCACATGGCATGGGAAGGACTCACATGGTCTTGGAGACCAGTCTACAGGTAGCATCACCATAGCCACACAGGATATCCATAGTGCAACATGAATTCACCCCATGCATCTGTTGAAATATTGTAACTGCAAAGAGTATTCTATTTATTATTGATTTATTATTCATCAGATCAATCCCCTTTTGTGTATTGATCATGTCGAGCATTGTAATTGACCAAATCCCCTTTTGCGGATTGGGCAAACCCTAATTCTAATATGCAAACTAAGAAGTCGGCCCTCACACAAATTAAAGTGGTTCTAACCACCCAAAAAGAAAAGTCGGCCCTGCCAGTGAAGAGACACCTCCTTTCAGTGCTTGTCAGTTTGTATAAATAAAGGAAGCCAACCACTCATTTGTTCACTCACTCAGCTCACTCATCTAGTGCACAAGCATAGAAGGAAGCTGCAGTTACCAGTTGTCGGAAGAAGGAAGAGAGAGAGGCGCATTGCTTGGGAGAGGACATTCTCTAGTGTTTGGTTTATTGTCTTGGCATTGGATTGGCTATGGTACTTGGTTATTGAATCTATATTAAATAAGTTTTGTTGGGTTTTCTTCCCCTTGAGGTTTTCCCAGGATAAATGCTTGTGTACTCTTGCGATTTTGTTTCTCTCAGTGATCCTATCTATGCTATGGTTATCTAGTAAATTGAAAACAAACCTAATAATATCTTAAACCTTAACAACATCCAAGGTTCGTGGGTAGATCTCAATAGCTACAACATGTCCCCAGGACATCCACTACCCTGCAATGCATCAATACCTGATCATGTGCACCCTCGGTCTCAGTGCCATCCCTCTTTCATGCTAGATGAGATCCCCTTGTCTTAGTGCCAACCCTTTTTCATGCTAGATGAGAACACTCAATGCTAACCGTTTTTCATGCTAGATGAGAACACTCAATTCTAACCCCTTTTGATGCTAGATGAGTTCTACCTGTCTCAGTGCCAACCCTTTTTTCATGCTGGATGAGAACACTTAGTGCCAACCCTTTTTCATGTTGGATTAATTCCACCTGTCTTAGTGCCAGCCTTTTTTCATGTTGGATGAGAACAATCAGTTCCATCCCTTTTTCATGATGGATGAGTTCCACCTATCTTAGTTCCATCCCTTTTTCATGCCGGATGATTTCCACCTGTCTCAGTTCCAACCCTTTTTCATGCTAGATGAGAACACTCAGTGCCAACCCTTTTTCATGCTCGATGAGTTCCACCTGTCTCAGTGCCAACCCTTTTTCATGATAGATGAGAACACTCCCTCTGAAGAAGGACCAGACCAAGATTGTCCCTGAAGTACTCAAACTTCATCCTCGACAACATCTTGGTAAACATGTCCACAACTTGATCCTCTGTAGTCACGAAACTAGAGCCTCATTGCTCTCTTCTACACCATATCCCCAATATAGTAATATCTGATCTCGATATGCTTTGACCCACCATAGATCACGGGGTTCTCTACCGACTTCATGCAACTCTAGTTGTCACAAAAGATACAGGTCACCTCCAACTCGAGATCAAACAATCTTGTAATCAGTTTCTGAAGCCACACTGCTTCGCCATAAGTTGAACACGCTGCCACATATTCTTGGTAAAGTCCAAGCTCATCATGAAACTGTATAATCTAGCATATCATGCCCTGGGTGTCTTCAATATGCAGACATGAGACTCCTTCTTATGTATCTTATGGTTGCTCTATGTATACTTCTTCTGACTTCTAGAGCAAGTGTCTCATCATAGTCTTCTCCCTCTTGTTGGGAGAATCCACTTACTTCCCTTCTTGTCTCAAGGAAAAATATCCATATTCCAATCCTTGTGACATGCTTCCTCCTATTTCACTGAAACTAGGGAATTTTCCGATGAGGTCTCATATCTTCTTGAAGCCTTTGAAGCTTCGATATAGCCTCCTCAAGTCATGGCACCTGTATGTCAGTATTGGAAGATGTCTCTCTCTCCCATATGAATATGAGGGGGAATGCGTTATGAATGAAAGTATTTAAGCCACTAACTCTTGTTGAGATCAAGCTCACTCTGAGTCTCAACCCTTCTTCTTCTTCTTCTTCTTCTTTGGTACATGGATGTATATGGTCGTGTATACAATTTCTTATCTAGATAGTCTACTCCATGTCTCAAAATAGACACCATCTAATATGTTGTCTTCTGCAATCGTCACTATAGCTTCCCTTAGAGTTATCACCTGTGACTTGCCTAGAACAAGGACAACAAAGGGGAAAATGGTGGACAAGAATAATACTCTTATAATAATAATAAAACAAGAATGAGAAAAATAATCACATTAGATCCTTCTCAGAGCTATTTCTTGTGACGTTCCTGGAACAAGAGCCAAAATAAAAATACAATAATAGGAACAACACTCTTCTAGTGTTGTGATCAATCATTCTTCCATGGTAACCTCCATTCTGGTCATGGGGGGATTTTCTCCTGCCATAGGGATATTAGGTGGAGGAGAACTTAGAGGGGAAGGAACTTGAATAGGGGATACTGGAAATAGGCTTATAGGGGTGAGGGAAGTGACAAGGGTTTCTCCCTCTAGTCCAAAACCAGGAGTTGACAACTTGGCAGGAACACTTCCAAAATTCAGGAAACGGGAGGCTTCAGAAAACGGTCTGTTACAAAGTTGAGGAGAAGAAAAAGGAGTTTCTACAAAAGGAGAAAGCAAATTACCTGGTTTGGCGGTGGATGTTTCTCCTTGGGGGGGCTTTCCTCTGCTAAAACTCGCCTACGTCTCAGCTTCAGGCATAGCTAGAGGCAGCTGTGGATGGGACCATGTGTGTCTACCTTTGAAATCCACAACTAAAACGACAGGTTCGCCATAGTGGAGTCGTCACAATGGAGTCGCCAGGTGCACAGTAGAAATCATCAAAGGCTCTGATACCTGATGCACCTTCAGAATCAGAGGCTCAATGTCATTCAATCTTGGGGAAAATTTTCAACTTCATCCCCGGCAATGGCGCCAGAAATGTTAGCGTCGGAAGTCACTCCTGGATTGCAGCAGGAGCAGAGCCCGACACCCATCAATTTTATGTCACGATTTGTTTGTAGAGCTTGATCAAATGGAAAGAAACTCAGAACCATATCGTTCTAACTCAGAAAACTGGGCTGGAACAACAGTGACATGTGAGGTCTTGACCTAATTTAAGCTAGTAATAATGATAGTGGTGAGTAAGTGGAGGGAAAGAGAGGGGAAATAAATTATGCTCTGGACATCCGGTCTTCCAGGAGCCTTTACAAAAGAGGAAAAGTCTCGGATATGATATCCTCTCAGAGCTGAATAAACTTCAAAATGAACCTAAAAAGATTGCAGAACTGATATAATCAAACCTACATTATATAGCTATGAAACACCCGACTGGATCATCCATGCCCGGGCTTTCAGATTCAGAGGAAAAAGGAAAAGAAGAAGCTGGCTTCCATTAAATAAGAAGTCTCAAATGTTCTTCTATAACCAGAGAACCAAAGGCTAAATTAAAGCTTTACAATCGAGAGTTGTGCTCTACCATCGATCCTTACAAAAATACAAAAATTGAGTAAATATACTCCTAAACATTCACCCAATAGAGGCGTCTTAGAACTTCCAGGGCGTGGCGTCTCTTCAATCAAATTTGGCCTGAACTCCTTCATCAGACGTCACCTTAACTTTGCATGGCCTTTGCAGGGGGGGGGTAGCTGAAACATTAAAGGATAAAATAGCGTGTGCAGACTCGTCTGGTCAGACAAGGACTCGACATGGCTTCTTTGGAAAAAACCAGCATACAGGACCATCTCGGGCAAACTGCCTGTAAGAACCTCCATGCTTTGCATTTAATGAGTGAGCCGAGGTTTCAACTACCTCCCCCCACCTTCATTTACTTTTGGCAGGGACCAAGATCGAGGCCGAGTTGAACTAGTACCTGGAGAACGCAACGATCCCTTCTGCAGCTAAACCTGGTGCTTTGGCCCTTCGCACAGTTCTTTCTATCACCCCACGTGACCACGGGCTGTGACCCTATGCCTACCTTCAAAGTCGCTTTTGGAATTTCATGTTTCGGTGATTCCTAATACAGTGAAAGATGAGACCCTTTGTTCTCTGAAAGTCCCAGTAGCCGAAATGCCAAAATGGCTTGATCGTGCGCCACGCATCCCATTGGATGGATGGCCTAGATCAATACTTAAATGTGGGACCACCTCTGGCCTAGACCCTTTCAGTGTTTTGGGCTTCAGGGTTTTGAAATGCAGTGGAAGGATGAGACCCTCTGTTCTCTCGAAGTCCCAGTAGCCGAAATGTCAAAATGGCTTGATCGTGCGCCACGCGTCCCATTGGATGGACGGCCTAGATCAATACTTAAATGTGAGACTACCTCTGGCCTGGACCCTTTCGGCGTTTCAGGCTTCAGGGTTTTGAAATGCAGTGGAAGGATGAGACCCTCTGTTCTCTTGAAGTCCCGGTAGCCGAAATGTCGAAATGGCTTGATCGTGCGCCACGTGTCCCATTAGATGGACGACCTAGATCAATACTTAAATGTGGGACTGCCTCTGGCCTGGACCCTTTTGGCGTTTCGGGCTTCGAGGTTTTGAAATGCAGTGGAAGGATGAGACCCTATGTTCTCTCGAAGTTCTGGCAGCCTAAATGTCGAAATGGCTTGATCGTGCACCATGTGTAACTCTGTGACCCAAACTTACCCGATGTTCGTCGATCTGCCCCACCTGTGGATCCTCGCCATTGAAAGACAAAGTGCCTACTCACTTGATTTTAAGCCCGAAATGGGCTTCTTTTGTAGGCTACACTCAACGCTCATGGCTACGGCCTTTGAATAAAACACACTCAATCGGTTTTCAAACCCCACTTCTATGCATTTACACCAGGGGCCTGAAACCGAAAGAAAACACCATCTTGCAAGAATTTGCGCTAACATGTAGTTTTACTAGTTTGGGAGCCCTTGTAAGCATGGAGTTATTATTTAATGAAAAGTTGATTTTAAGGGAAATATTTATGTGTTTTGTGTGAATTTTGGTTTCCAATTTTATCGCTTATGTTGTTTTATTTCTAGCCAATATATTTTATTCTATGTGTTGTTAATTTATTTATCAACAAGGAAAAACACAAGGTAGCAAAGTACCTACGTGTTGGTAATTGAGATTTCAACACGGTATCAGAGTGTGTTGAAAATCAATAGATATTACTAACCTTGGTTTTGGCTTTGAATGAAAAATGAAAAATACCCAAACTGGTGAAGTTGTGACATTTTAATAATAATCGAAATTTTACTTATACATATAGGCTAACTTTATAAGTTTTGAGTTCTATCAAGTTTAGAGTCATTGCAAGATTCATCTTAAAAGATAAAAAAAAAAAAAATCATCTTAAACAATCAAAAGATTCATTGCCCAAATTTCTTTAACTTTCAAGCATCAATGGAAGGGGGTTGATTTTGGGAAACACTTCCCCTCTATTTATACTTGAAATTTAAAGAAACTTGACAAATTTTGGTGAATTTTAACCAATTATCACCAAATTTCAATCATGAATGGAGGGGAGTGATTCTCAGATCCCCCACCCTCCCCCCACCTCACCCTCTATATTCATGATTGAAATTTAAAGAAATTAAAAAAGAATGCTAAAGTTTGCAAAAATTTGCCAAATTCAAAACATGAATGGAAAGCAACGTTTTCGAGAATTGGTCCCCTCTATTTCATGCTTGAAATTTGAAAAAATAAGCCATGTTTGGCCAAATTTTGCCACATTTTTACATGAATGGAGGATATGATTTCAAGCATTAATGGAGTCATACAATTTTGACGATCACCCCCTTCTTCGTTCATGCTTGAAAATTAAAAAAAAAATGGTGAAAATTGGCCAAATTTTGTTAAATTTCAACCATGAATGGAGAACTAGGGGGTTCCTAAAATCACTTCCCTCCATTCGTGCTTTAAATTTGAAAAAATAAGCCATGTTTGGCCAATTTTTTCCATATTTTTACATGAATGGAGGGGGAGATGATTTCAAGCATTAATGGAGTGGTACAATTTTGACGATCACCCCCTTCTTCGTTCATGCTTGAAATTTAAAAAATAAATGGTGAAAATTGGCCAAATTTTGTTAAATTTCAACCATGAATGGAGAACCGGGGGGGTTCCTAAAATCACTCCCTCCCATTCATGCTTTAAATTTAAAATAAACTTGGGCAAAATTTATTCAAATGTATAACATGTTAAGGGTAGGGGGTGAGCATGATTTATAGAATCACCCCCACTCCCTCTGTGATTGAAATTTAAAATGAATTGGTGAAAACCTTTCTAAAATAAAAACAAAATGTCGTTACTACATCAACATCAATTTAAAAAAAATATATCCCTTGGAAAAAATGGCGATACGAGTATAACCATTATTCAAAAAATGACCAAAAAATAGGTTTTAGAAAACCCTCTTCTAAAACATTTATATATCAACATTGAAAAAGTTCAAAAAAATAGTCTAGATAAAAAAATGTGATTACATTAATCACATGCTCTCTTCCTTGATATTGTACCATTTTGATTAATAATTTCTACTTTGATCATGGTAGTGGTGTTTTCCTTCCACTTTTGTCTCACTTGGAACATATCTCCCTCATGTAAATTTTGTCGAGGCTTTTCAAGTATGAGGTGAAAATTGTTGTTGAAAAGGTACTTGAAATAAATTATATAGTGATATTTGTGGTACTACTATACCAATTGAAAGGTTGATTTTATGGTTTTGTTTGCAACAATATATTTTTATTTGGTCACGGTTTCAAAAATGTTACTTTTGAACTCGAAAAAATAGGTGCTACTAATAGCAACACTTTTCAATTCAATGGTTTTCCATGGCTTCAAAAAAATTGTAATTTTAACCTTCAAAAAAAGGTTCTACTGGTAGCTCCATTTTTCAATTCAAGGTTAACATTTAAGGTTTTTGTTAGCAACATTACAGGTTTTTAAGGAAATGGTTGCAAAAATTCGTAATTTTAATCCTAAAAAAAGTGTGCTACTGGTAGCACCCCTTTTCAATTAAGGGTTAGAATTTAAGGTTTTTGTTAGCAACATCATGATTTTTTAAGGCCATGGTTGCAAAAGTCGTAATTTTAATCTCGAAAAAAGGATGCTACTAGTAGCACCGCTTTTTTATTCAGGAGTTGATTTTGGTATTTTTGACGCAAAAATATGGGTTTTTAGGGATAGAGTTATTATTTTGATGTCACATTTCTCATCAAGTTGGTAACTATGTTCCTCACACATGGTACACCTAATCGAACATTTCTCTTCCAAAAAATATTTCTTACTTAGATTCATCATGGTATCCATAAACCCTTGCTTCAATCTAACAAGGGATAATTATAACAATTGACAAATAAAAATGAAGGATGTGCTCAGATTCATGGTGTATTAATGATCACTATACGCAATGAGAAGGATCCTAAAGGTGATGAAGAGAGAAAAATGGTTGAATAGAGTTCATGAAGCTTGAGGTTTGATTGGTATCCATGTGTCAGATGAGTTGCAATTCCAAATGTAGAGGCCATGATATCCCAAATATGCTTGGGAAACATTTGATTTTTGTTCTTAATATAATGAGACTCGAGGAATGTAGTTCAAAATTGAAGTTGTACTTTAAACCACATGATTTAATAGAATTGAAGATTATCTCTCTAGGTTCAAGAAACTCTAGATATAGTTGGTCGATTATGGATCCCAAAACAAAAGGCCATATGTGCATTTTATTATTATTGTTCTCTAGAATCTTCCCTTGTTGTATAAGGTATTTTCTTCCACATGTTGTACTATAAAAAATATGTTTCTACTTTAGTAAAACTAATCTAAATTTCAATGATTTCTATAATTCTTTGATTGAGGAACAAGTAAATACATATGATTTGGGTAAGTTTAGTACCAAATCCATTGTTCATTTTTACAAAGGTAAACAAAAGAAAAAACAAGATTCCTAGGATGCTCTTGTAGTCCCAACATGACTCTCCTTCACAACAAAAGAAGAAGAGAAAGAAGCATTCAAATAAGAATTCTTGTGGTGATTGTGGTAAACTAGGTAATTAAGAGCTTGTGTTGGAAACTAACGATAAACATTTGGAATTAAACTTAGAATCTTTCTATGTGAAACCAACAAGAAGGTAATGTTCATAACGATGACAATGCCTTTCATGAAACTTCTTCCATATCCTTGCATGCACATTCTTATTCTAGCACTAAATGTATTTTTCATTTTGGTTTCACACACATGTTTTAGGACAATTTATTATTTTCTTTCATTGATAATAACCATAATGTTGATTAGAAAGTGTATATTGGACATTGCACTTATGTGTAGCACTAGTAATGTCGTTATTGAAAATGGAGTTATGAATGGCATGCACCATGTGTTTTATCTGTATGCTAATATTTCCTGTGTTTACTATATGACCAATATGGGTAAGAATTTAGAGTTTTTTTAAACTAGTTTGTCGTAAAGGACATCGTAGATAGGTTAAAATTGTTGTTGTTGGAAATGTCAATGTTATGACAAACTTTACCAGTTCTCTAAATTTACTAGATATTTCATTAGGACTCTCATACCTTTATTTTGTAGGTTGATCTTATGAGTAGGTTGTGGGATCAATGAATGGGTCACTTGAAATTTCAAAAATTTTAATTGATGAGGAGGTTGAAGAAGGTACATGTTTTATGAATGATTCATTCTGGGCATGTATCGTTGGAAGAAGTTCAAGAAAGAAAATCCATGACCTACGACCCTTCTAAATTATTCATGACAATGTGCAAATTGATTGAAAAACCCTCTCTTTCATGTGCAAAGTATATTTTGACATTCATTTATTATTGTTCTATGTTCATATGGTTGTATTTTTTTAGTCAAAAGAGTCAAGTCCTAGATAACTCTCATGGGTTTAAATCTTTGGTTTAGAATCAATGTAGTAAGAATCTTAAAACTTTAAAGATAGAAAATGATAGAGAATATGTCAATCATGATTTTGAGAGCCTTTATATATATTCTAGCATCGCTTGTTAGTGCATTGTACCTTACATCCATCAACAAAGTGGTGTGGTTGAAAGTAAGAATTGTAGGTGCATGCATAATAGTAGAGGGATGGAGACCCAAATTTAGTGTTGAAGTGAAATTTTTTGCATCTTATAACCTAAATCACATTCCTATCAAGGCCAAGGAATGTGACACCCAAAGAAGCCTAGTGTGGCAAGAATTTAACTGTTGCACATTTTAGGGTCTTTGGTTTTGATGCTTTGGCCCACATTCAAGGTGAGAAAAGAAAGACATTGGATCTCAAAAGTCACAAATTCATGTTTGTTGAATGAAATGAAGAAACAAAGCATGATGGGAAATTTGAGGTCTAAAATTGGTTTCTTAAGAATATTTCCTAAAATAAATAAATAAATGTTTTTTTACACCAATAGGGTTTAATATGATGATGTCAACCGTGTGGTTGAATTGTATTGGAGCAAAATAAATTAAACTAAGTTTTCACATATTTTCAATTTATCTCCTTACATGTTTATTAAAAGTATCAACTGCAGGTATTAATTGGATGATTTTTTTTAAAATTTTGCCTCCAAAAAGTACATCCAAAGAGTACCTACACTTGATAATTTTAACAAACCTATAAGGAGATAAATTGAAGTTATGTGAAAAAATTATGTTATGCGTCCAACAAGTACCTACACTTAATACATTTAATGAACCTATAAGGAGATAAATGAAAAATACATGAAAAAAGTAGTTTTCTTTTGTTTTCTCCATAATTCTTAACTCTTATTTTATTATTTTTCTTAGAATGCCCATTTTAGAACCCAAATTTTCCCTAATGTAGTTCCCTTCATAGAATATGTCCATCAATAATGTGAACATTCTGATGGATGCCATATTCGAAGAGAATCCTTCTACTTCAAGGTTATCATGATATAGGTGGATATCGGCGGTGACCCACCTATTCCACTAGCTCAAAGAAAAATTTTCCATTTTGGCAGTTTTTCTACACTTTTTCAGGTCATGAACTTCCAAGGCCATTTTGAGGCCTTAAACATCATTTTATGGGTGTGAAATTGCCTAGACATTAGCCAAAGGCATTTCGAGCTGACTATAATGTGTACTTCTCAACTAGACCTTTCCAACGGGCTATTGAGCATGCCAAACAGAGATTGTATGCAAAATTTATGACCCCGGGAAGTTGGCATACCAACTAAGCCTATTGGGGCCCACAAGCCTTTTGGCGGTTTGTCTCCTAGGGTTAGGTTTTTGGATGTTTAGGGTTTTATCGTTGCTTCTTTATGATAAAATATCTTTCATCCTCATTGTAATGCACTCTGGTGAATGCACGTAGCCATCACATCTCTTCTCAGAGATAAGCTACCACCATTTGAGCAAGTTCGTTTCATTCTACATTTTCACAGTTCAAAACAGTTCATTTATTATTAAAAGTGAAGTTTCATTGTATCTATGTGTTTTTGTAGTAACTATCTATTTTGTTTTGTTCCATTTATAAATCCGGATCAGTGGTATTAGAGCATTCTTCTCTTTATCTGTTTCTCCATGCATATCCTCAACGAGGTTAGGGTATAAGGATTTAGGACTCAAACTATTTGAGCCTTTGTTGGACCATCCTCACCAACCCCGACAACCTCCCATGGCAGAAGAAAAGAGAGACGATGGAGCAAGAGATCCTATTAAACTGTTGCTCGAGGAAGCCCTCACACGACAAAGGAACGACATGATGGATATTTTTTCCCACGTCCTTTGACAACTGCCAACAACCTAGGCATCTTCGTCAAGCAACCACTTTGGAGGCGCCACCCCCTTCAAGGTACAAGTTAGTTTTGATATCCTTGTATTTGAAGGTTAGATAGATGCATATGCCCTAGATAAATGGTTGAATCTACTCGAAGGGTTTTTTTGTCCATAATTTTTTTGATAGAGAAAATATCACCTTTGTGCTTTTTAAGGTTGTCTCCCATGTCAAGGATTGGTGGGATACTTACTGTGAGAAAAAGGGCATGGAGGAATCCACACTGTTTGTGGTCGTACCCACTTGGGGTTATTTTAGGGATTCCATTAAGGAACAATATTACCTTGTTGGAAGCTATGATGACTGGTATACAAAATGGACCACGTTGCGGTAGGAAAGGGACCAAACAGTGCCAGAGTTCACACCTTTCACACCTTTCATATGTTGCGGTAGGAAAGGGACAAATTTCTTCCATACCTTTCACACCAAGTTGGGTATCAAAGAATCGAAATGACACCTGGTGCTCAAGTAACGCGACATTTTGCATTGATACATCCAGACATAAATGGATTTTCTGGACATCTCATCACTAGGAATCACTTGTCGATATGTCGTCAAAATCGAGTAGGAATTTAAATAGAAGAAGCGAGAGTTTGTATTTGCAAATTTCTCACACAAGAAGTGGAGGCAACTCCAACCCATGGAAAAAAGGACATAGTAGGGATGGACCACCACAGGACAACTAGTCCAAGCCACAAACAATGAAGGGTAATGGGAAGATGAAGAAAGACACTGGAAAGTGGTGTGAATTCCATAAAAGTACCTAGTATAACACTAATGAATGTTTCTCAAAGCAGTCATTGGTGGCCGAGTTTAAATCCTCAGATTCAGATGTGGGTTATGAATAATAATTAGAACTAGAAAAGGGGAATCAAATCATTGATGCGGTACCTAGTGCCACCATCGCTACCACCAAGGTCCATCCAAGTGAACCCAAAGAATCAGAGGAAGGTGAGTGCCTTTTACACTCACAAATGCAGGTGAAGGGTGCTCCGTTGCACTTCATTGTCGATAGAGGAAGTCAAAAGAACCTCATCTCAACAGAGGTCTCCAAGCAGTTGGACCTACCGACAACACCACATCCACAGCCTTACACCATCGGGTGTGATATTTCCCCCCTTGAAGTTTGTGATGTTCTTTTAGGCCAACCTTACTTGTGGAAAAATCATGCTTTATATGAGTCTAGACCTTGTAGCGTTATTACTACTTTGGGTAGAAAATTGTACAGGATACCAGAGGTAGCTCAACCTACTACCATTTCTTTGATCTCTGCTAAGCAATGCAAGAAGGTCATCTCCCAGACTAGGAAATTTGTCTTCTTTACGATTCACTCTCAAAGTGAACAGAAGGTCATGACCACATCCATGGCCTCCACACAGGGCCTCTCCACATAGTAGAAGAAGGTGGACAAGTTCATGGAGGAATACAAAGACATATTCTCCTCACCCACTGGAATACCTTTTCTCTATAATGTCAATAATTCAATCGATTTGACCCCCGATGCACCTCTACCCAATGGGCCAATTTATCTTCGCTCTCTTTTGGAAAATGAGGAAATCAAGCACTATATCCAAGAGCTTCTCAAAAAGGAGAAAATATAACCAATCTCCTCACATTACAGAAGCCCAATTGTACTCATGCAGAATAAATCCGTGACCTGGAGACTCTCCAATGATTACATGGCCCTAAACAAAATCATAGTCAGGACCTGATACCTAATTCCCCGAATTGACGACCTTCTTAACCAACTCAAGGGATCCAAGTACTTCAGTAATATTGACCTGAAGTTTGGATACCACTAGGTCCCAATAGAATATAATGATGTATGAAAGACTTATTTCAAGTCCAAAGAGGGTTTTTTTGAATGACTGGTCATGCCCTTTGGTTTGACGAACACCCCATCCACTTTCATGAGGTTGATGGATGATATCTTGTGGCCTTTCACCAATTATTTTGTGGTGGTATATCTTGATGATATCCTCATCGTCAACAAGAATTGGGTAGAACACTTGCAGCATATTCAACAAGTCCTTCACACTCTACGACAACACAAGATATATGCTAACTTGGAAAAATGCTCCTTCGACATGAACAAGGTCCAATACCTAGGGTTCATTGTTGATGAGCATCGTGTGCACATGGATCCATCCAAGATCTAGGTCATTCAAGATTGGCCAACCCCAACCACACTAACCAAGCTTCGGAGTTTCTTGGGACTTACCAATTTCTATCGCAAGTTCATGTTGGGATTCTCCCATATCGCATGGTCCTTCAGCCAAGTGACCAAGGGTGGTGGTAAAACAAAGTTCATGTGGGGAGAGTTGAAACATAAATCATTTTATGATATGCAACATTTCTTTTGCTCAACCTCGGTTCTCTCATTACATGATCTGCAACAACCTTTTGATATTGAGACAAATGTTTATGATTATTTTGTGGGCGTAGTTCTCACTCAGCACGGTCATCTAATGGAATATCATAGTGAGACACTCTTAGATGTGGTTCATAAGTACCCCACTTATGACAAAGAAATGTATTCCAATGTACAAGTCTACCACCAATGGAAGTATTACATTCTTGGGAAGGAGACAATCATCCACGTTGATCACAAACCTATGTAGTTCATGCAAACAGAAGGAAAATTGAAAAACATCTGCCATTAGAAGTGATCCACACACCTGCAATAGTTTCATCTCAACATCAAATATAATACAGAGAGCACCAATCACATCGTTGAATGCCTCAATCAACGCCCAGTTGCAACATTAACCACGATGCTCTACTCCTTCGGACATGAGGCCTTGAGATGGCCCCAACTCTACAAGAGAGATCTTGACTTCGCTACCACTTACCATATGTTGGGCGTAGGCACACCCGTCACTAACTTTCATCTTCAGGATGGACTGTTATGTCATCTGGGCCATCTTTGTGTTCCTTCGAGCGAGCAAGCGAAGCTGATTTGGGAATCTCATTACAGTTGGATGGCAGGACACTTTCGTTTGGAAAATACAGTGGCAATGCTACATAAGTATTTATATTGGTCGAAACTTAAACAAGAAGTCGAAAAGTACATATGGTCTTGCACTTCTTGCGTTATTTCCAAACCAACCATTAAGAAGCAAAGCTTGTACACCCTTCTCCCTAATCTTGATAGGACCTGGGAATCCATCTCGATGGACTACATGCGTGGCCTTCCTTCAACCAGGCAGGGAAATTACTATGTTTTTGTGGTGGTTAATCAATTTTCTAAGATGGCCATTTTGAAAGCCTATAAGAAGAGTATCAGGGCGGAGACCACTGCCAAGATATTCTTCGAACAAGTGTGGGTAGATTTTGGGATACCACAAACCATCATCTCATATCGAGATAGCAAGTTCCTAAGAACGTTTTGGTCACTATTGGACACCAAGCTCACTAAATCGACTTCCTTCCACCCCCAAACTGATGGCCAGACATAGGTCATCAACAGGATGATCGTGCAAATGTTGCACATGCACAACTCCAAGAATCCACAGGACCTTATCAAAAGCTTCGTCCACTTCATTATGGTTCATACACCATCACCAAGGCTATGGGTGAAAATGATTTTGAGCCAAGTATTCCCTCCTTCCTTTCCTTGCACCAAATGTTCAATGTGGACCTACTTTTCCCATACTTTCCACCATTATTGGACACATCAGAGATAACAAAGAAGTTGAAACTGAAAGAGCTCAACCCTGACTGCATGGAACATGTAACCATTGATCATATCATGGATAGACAGGTTAAGGGCACTCACTAACAAAGGATCCAAATTTATCAGGTTGTTAAAGCAGGGCAGGTCCTACACCAAGGAAGGCGGTTCACTCGAGGCCAAGTTCAATAGAATTTTCCCCATCTGATGGGGTCACTCAACACAATGGATACCATTGTGTCCTAGGGGGGAGGATTTATCCATGTGGATATCAATGGCCATCCACCTCTTCCACTGGATCAAAGCACAATTTTCCATTTTGGTAGTTTTTCTACACTTTTTCAGATCCTGAACTTTCAGGGCCATTTTGAGGCCTTAAACAATGTTTTTTGGGTGAGAAAGTGCCCAAACAATAGCCAAAGGCATGGTCTAGGCCAACCGAAATGTGTACTTCTCATCTATACCTTTCCAGTGGGATATCAAGCATGCCAAACAAAGATTGTATGCAAAAGTTATGACCTTGATAAGTTGGCATACCAACTAACCCCATTAGGGCCCATAAGCCTTTTGGCATTTCGTCTCCTAGGATTAGGTTTTTGGATGTTTAGGGTTTCCTCATTGCTTCTTTATGATAAAAATGCCTTTCGGCCTCATTGTAATGCACTCTGGCGAATGCACATAGCCATAACATCTCTTCTTAGAGATAAGCTACCACCATTCGAGTGAGTTTGTTTCATTCTTCATTTTTATAGTTCATCACATTTCATTTATTAATAGAAGTCAAGTTTCATTGTATCTATGTGTTTTTGTTATAAATATGTATTTCATTTCGTTCCATTTATAAATCTGGATCATATCACCTCTTGTTTATTTTGATTTCGCTAATGTTTTACTTGACATTTTGTATATGCGTAACTTGAATGTATAGTCTATTGATGATGTAGTTGTTGAGGATTCTTATAGAGATCTTCAAAATACATATGCATCTCCTTGAGAGGATGAGATTCATCACCCTAAGTGTTATGGAAAAACTCTTGATGTTCCGTGCTCTAATGTTAGTGATGCTTTAGAATCTTGAAGGCTTGATGGCAAGGGGAAGTGGGCCAAATTTACTTTTATGATAAAATTCAAGGCTACTTGTGATCCCCAGCCTTATGAGGAGGCTCGTGACAAACCAAAATGGGAATACTTGATGGAAGAAGAATGATGAAAAATTAGACTTTGGAATTGGCTCTTCCCTTAGGTGAAGTGTCCATTAGTTGTAAATGGATATACAATACCAAATTCTCTTTGAAAGGATGCATTAAGAAGTGTAAAGATTGCTTGGTTTCTCAGGGATAATATGAAAAGGAAGGTATTGATTGCAATGAGACTTTTCTTTAGTGGTCAATATATAACCATTTGAATTATTTTGTTGCTTGCTGCTATTTTTCGATGGGATATTACCAGATATGTGAAATCAACCTCCATGAATGTGGATCTCTGTAAGTAGATCTATATGGATAAAACACATGGTTTTATTAAGGATGACACTTCTAAACATGTTTGTAAGTTGAAGAATTCTTTCTATGGGTTGATGCAAGTCCCCTAGGGGTTTTATAAAAATATTGATAAATTATTTCTTTCTAGTGAATGATTAATACAATCTTTCTTTCTAGTGGTTTTTTCCATTTCCATTTAGATTATAATATTTATTTTAAACATGCCAATGGAGATATTTTGATACTTGTCCTTTATCCCAATGTTTTGATTCTTATAGGAAGTAGTCATGACATGATTGTTAACAAGAAGAAACAACTCATAACACTTATGAAATAATCAATTTGGGATTTTTGCGCTACTTCATAGAGATTCAAGTTTTGCATAGGTAATGATATTGTCATTTCTTACTGTAGGTATGCTCTTGGTCTTGTTAGATTTTTTTGAATGAAGGATTGCAAACCTTGTTCAACCCTTTTTTAGTCTGGAGTCAAACTGACTGCCAAGTGTACTTCACACCTCATGGATGCTAATTGTTATCAAAAACTCGTTTCCAATGATGTACTTGACTCATTGAATATTTGGTGTCACATTTGTTGTCCATGTTGTTTCTAGATCTATGAAGGAGCGAAAGGAAAATTATTGGCTTGTAACAAAGAATTTTGAGATATGTTAAGGGTACTTACTAATTTGGTATTCAATACTCCTATGGAGATTACACTAAATTGGTTGGATACATTGATTTAGATTGGGTTGGAGATTAGGGTGAATAAAATTCCACTGCTTTCTTTGCTTAATAACTATTGCATTGTGAAGAAATAAGCATTGTACGAAATCCCTTTCTTTAAGGGAGGCCAAATACAAAGGAGCTGACACAATTGGGCAAGAATTTGTATGGATTCAAACACTTTCAGAGATGCTTGGAATTTATCTGGAGCAACTAACCTCACTTTAATGTGATAATCATGGTGCAATTTGGATTTCTCACCATCTAGTATATCACTCGAAGACCAAGAATATTGAGGTCCATCAACACTATATTTGACTACTGATACATGAACAAATTATTTAGATGGAGTATTGCTTCATTGTCTTACTTAAGACTAGATTGTGGAGATCTTCACCAAGCTATGAAAAAGGCCAGGTTTGTCAAGTTTTGCACTCTACTTGGGATGAAGGAATTTTTTGTTTAGTTGGGTTAACTTCTATTGTCCCTGGGCTTTCCCTCAAGTCAAGTGTAAGGGGGTAATCTCATGTAATTAATGTTCCAATATGTGTACTTAATGTAATATTGGCGTAGTGCATATTTTTGTCATAAATGAAAATCCCTAATGGTATATCTTTAATGTGGCCTTAGTGGTCCCTTATTAATGTGGTGGTTGGAAGATTGAACAATGCTTTGTAATTAATGTGGTTGTTAGATTAGAACTAATCACTATGTAAAAGGGAATTGTGCCCCACCATAGTATATCATGCGAGATATTACTATTTGGTATTCAAACTTATTTGGGTAACAAAGTGACCCACTAATATTGGTGTCTTATGTGTTTGTCTTGCATGCTCATGGGTCCAGAGTCTCTACTTTCCTTGTGGTTTTTCCCTATTTTTTAAGCTTCAATATATTGATGTTTTTATTATACATTATTTAATAGGAAAGAGATTTTGTTTGTTAAATATGCATCTTTTCTTTTTGTTTGATTGCTATTTAAATTACATGATCAAGCTACTAAAATGGTGGGAGTTGCCAAATTATTGAGCATTTATGTTTTCTTTCTACACATACAATTATTTTGGTTTGAAAAAATGTAAATGACACTTCTAATAGAAATGCCTCAAAGCGTGCTACTTTTAGCTTGTAGGTCCTAAGGTCTCTACACATACTCACCTTTTTATGGCCAATTTATATTTTTATGGAGTCTAACTTTCATTCTCTAGTAGAAAATTGTGTGCATATAATATCTAATTGTGAAATCTTTATTGCTATGTGTGTTTTGCCTCAGCATTTCAACTACAATGTTATTTCATTTGCTTTACCTATTTTTATTACAAGTTCATGTATCCTCAGCCAAGTTAAAACCTTTCACTATTTCAACATATTTGTAATTAAAATTAGTTTAAATACTTTTTGAACATGTTGGACACTATTTCATTTGCATCATCATCTAAGTTAATTACAAGGTTCTGTGTACCTATACATATAGAGAAGATAAAGTTCCCATTTGAAATTTGTTGCTTGTGACAATCATAACAACATTCTCTAAAGATAAAAATACCACCATAATAACAACTGAAGGAAAAATAAGTTACGGTTTTAAGTTCAACATGGATTATGCTATTTTAGAACAATCTTTTCTATGATAAGAGTTAAAAGTATAAAGAATTTTTGATAGAACTTAGCTCGTTAAAAATAAGTATATGAATGTGGTTTTAGGTGTGACCATACATTCTTAAACTAAAAGTGGATTGTACTTCTGCAAACTTTCCTTTAAAGTGGTGGGAAGGGGAATTTTCTATATATCTCAAATGCGACAATTAAAAATGTTAAATATATATATTCTCTAAATCTTAAATAGGTTGATCAATCAATACTTGAATAAAGTATGCTTCAATATTCACTATTTGTTGACATGGGGAAATGTTCCTAGTCAACAACATTGGTTCACTTGACGAAAGAGCCCAACTAGACTTTCTTTGATTGAAATGGTGAACCGTCCACATATGATCAACTCTGTTAATTCTTTTATGCTTTCACCAATTACAGCTTGATGCACCATTGGTTAGATATGTATATAATGAAACCAAGAATGCAAATGAAAAATGCATCTAATTTATGGCTAATATAACCTATCTAACCTTATCTAGCTCTATCTAGCCCTTGCAAGGGGCACTTAACAGGATTGGTATTGACATGAAACACAAAGTAGGTACAAAGATTGTGGAAGATCACTTATATTGTTGGTACCTAATCCAACTAGCTAGCACAACATATGATAAGAGAAATAAAATATAAATATGGTAATCAAGAAACACCCTTTCACCATGGCATTAACAAGATCATGACATTCACATTCACAAGCAACCAAGGAAGCGATGAATGGTGAAGATAGCTTACAACCATCGCAATTTTGCATGAGTATAAAGTATGGGCTAACTAGTTCCTTTTACGCATGCACAAACATAGTTTCAATTATTGGTAAAATTATATGTTTCACATTAAAAGTGTTGAACATGAATCAAGAAAACACATGAAAAAGTATGGAAGATAGATTACCTCTATCATCACACAATACTCCCAAGCTTTTTCTAAGGAGCCAAAGATAGCTTATGTATTTTGAGGATTACATTCAACAAGTTAGCATAGTAAGATAATAAAACATGAACTTTAATAATCAAGTAAATGTATTTTATTGTACAACTTCTACAAGAAACAATGTTTATTCTCACAAGCATCAAGGAAATAAAGAATGGTGAAGGTAGCTTACAACCATCATCAATCTCAAAAGAGTATAGTGCACAAATGTCACATGAAAATAACTTACAATACAAAACAACGGAAATTTTGCAAGAGTTCAAAGGATTCTTTTATATAAATTTTAAATGGCTTTTAGCCTTCTACTTTCTCAGATCTCGAATTTTTAATTCTATGGATCTTGGCCTCCTAACTTTATTTAGCTAAATTGTTTTATAATTTGTTATTATTCAAGGATTAGATGGGTAGGAATTCCTTTACAATGATAATAATTTTAAAATTTTTGGTATGCTCTTTTAACCATAGGCAATGTCACATCATTGTCACCCAACCCTAGGCATTCACATATGCCACCCCTGAGCACACTAACCTTTACTTCTAATAATTCGGGCAAGCCTACTCTAGAACCAATAGATAAACCCTAGTTGTTAACTGGAACAACAAATCAAGACAAGTAGAGAGATCCTTATCCAAGGGTAACACACAAGAGAGAGAGTCTCCATATCCACAGAACAAGTACCATACACAACTGCAGTAGCTGCAACTGCACTACTCTCTCAAACTTGTGCCATACTTAGCAAGAATATCACCAAGAGTATCACTAAGAATGACACCAAGAGAATCACCAAGAATATCACTTGATAGCGCTAGAGAGAGACCAAGATCAAGAGATGACCATACACCCTTATTCGTTCTTGCAATTGCAGTTGCAACTGCAACTCTCCAAAAAATTTGTGCTCTGACTGGGTATCCAAATGAGCTAAAATGTCTTCTATTTATATTAATATGTCCAGTGACTTTTCTGGTTGGGTCGACCTGACTTTCTGGTAATTATATTTTATGTTTATATTTTTTTTTTGTGGAGCGGGATCATCTTCTAGGGTTTCCACACATCTATTTAATGGTTCACTTGCTTTCAGAACATTCTATTTTAAGTCAATGATTACACGTGGAGGTTAATACCTCCCGCAACTACCAAACAATCAACACTCCCTCTTAGCTAGGGAGGTATTAACTAATATGTTATTCATGTAGTGGTCTCAAACACATCCATCCGTCTCACATGGCATGGGAAGGACTCACATGGTCTTGCAGACCAGTCTACAGGTAGCATCACCATAGCCACACAGGATATCCATAGTGCAACAAGAATTCACCCCATCCATCTGTTGAAATATTGTAACTGTAAAGAGTATTCTATTTATTATTGATTTATTATTCATTAGATCAATCCCCTTTTGTGGATTGATCATGTCGAGCATTGTAATTGACCAAATCCCCTTTTGTGGACTGGGCAAACCCTAATTGTAATATGCAAACTAGGAAGTCGACCCTCACACAAATTAAAGTGGTTCTAACCACCTAGAAAGAAAAGTCGGCCCTGCCAGTGAAGAGACACCTCCTTTCAGTGCTTGCCAGTTTGTATAAATAAAGGAAGCCAACCACTCATTTGTTCACTCACTCAGCTCACTCATCTAATGCGCAAGTATCGAAGGAAGTTGTAGTTACCGATTGCCGGAAGAAGGAAGAGAGAGAGGCGCATTGCTTGGGAGAGGACATTCTCTAGTGTTTGGTTTATTGTCTTGGCATTGTATTGACTATGGTACTTGGTTATTGAATCTATATTAAATAAGTTTTTTTGGGTTTTCTTCCCCTTGAGGGTTTCCCAGGATAAATGCATGTGTACTCTTGCGATTGTGTTTCTCTCAGTGATCCTATCTATGATATGGTTATCTAGTAAATTGAAAAGAAACCTAATAATAGCTTAAACCTTAACAACATCCAAGGTCCGTGGGTAGATCTTAATAGCTACAACATGTCCCCAGGACATCCACTACCCTGCAATGCATCAATACCTGATCATGTGCACCCTCGATCTCAGTGCCATCCCTTTTTCATGCTAGATGAGATCCCCTTGTCTTAGTGCCAGCGCTTTTTCATGCTAGATGAGAACACTCAATGCTAACCCTTTTTCATGTTGGATGAGTTCCACCTGTCTTAGTGCCAACCCTTTTTTCATGTTGGATGAGAACACTCAGTGCCAACCCTTTTTCATGTTGGATTAGTTCCACCTGTCTTAGTGCCATCCTTTTTTCAAGTTGGATGAGAAAAATTAGTGCCATCCCTTTTTCATGATGGATGAGTTCCACATATCTCAGTTCCATCCCTTTTTCATGTTGGATGAGTTCCACCTGTCTCGGTTCCAGCCCTTTTTCATGCTGGATGAGAACACTCAGTGCCAACCCTTTTTCATGCTTGATGAGTTCCACCTGTCTCAGTGCCAACCCTTTTTCATGCTAGATGAGAACACTCCCTCTGAAGAGGGACCAGACCAATCTTGTCCCTAAATTACTCCAAGTTCATCCTCGACAACATCTTGATAAACATGTCCACAACTTGATCCTCTGTAGTCATGAAACTAGAGCCTCATTGCTCCCTTCTACACCATATCCCCAATATAGTAATGTATGATCTCAATATTCTTTGACCCGCCATAGATCACGGGGTTCTCTGACGACTTCGTGCAACTCTGGTTGTCACAAAAGATACAAGTCGCCTCCAACTCGAGATTGAACAATCTTGTAATCAGTTTCTGAAGCCACACTGCTTCGCCATAAGTTGAACACGCTGCCAAATATTCTTGGTAAAGTCCAAGCTCATCATGAAACTGTCTAATATAGCATATCATGCCCTGGGTGTCTTCAATATGTGGACATGAGACTCCTTCTTATGTATCTTATGGTTTCTCTATGTATACTTCTTCTGACTTCTGGAGCAAGTGTCTCATCATAGTCTTCTCCCTCTTGCTGGGAGAATCCACCGACTTCCCTTCTGCCCTCAAGGAAAAAGATCCATATTCCAGTCCTTGTGACATGATTCCTCATATTTCACTGAAACTAAGGAATTTTCCAAGGAGGTCTCATATCTTCTTGAAGCCTTTGAAGCTTCGATCTAGCCTCCTCAACTCATGGCACCCGTATGTCAGTCTTGGAAAATGTCTCTCTCTCCCATATGAATCTAAGGGGGAATACTTTCTTAATGAAAGTATTTAAGCCACTAACTCTTGTTGATATCAAGCTCACTCTGAGTCTCTATAATCTCCGGAGCCATCTACTCTCTTTGTATGTGATGATTTCTTCTAAAGTCTCCTGTGAATGGTCCTGGGGAGGTTGCTCCTCCTTACTGGATCGTGAGGGATGGATCCCTCTTAACTCTATCTCCTTATGAGTTGGTACTTGGTGGGGCCACCTACCTCACCACTGGTGGATCCATATGCTCCTCATGATACGGCTTGTCAATGTTATATGTATTTTCATCCTACAAAGTGTCACAGAGCCATGTTGGTCTCTTCCTGGTTACTACAATGATTCTAGGTAGGCCCTTCTGGATCTACTAACTCTTCCTGATGATATGAAGAGTGATAAACTGAACTAGAGGGATTTTTTCGGTCATCTTTGGAGCCTTCTTCTCCTTACAATCAATCTCCATATGAGATACTATGTATCTTGCAAAAGTACCCTTCTTTTTCTTCTTCTTCTTTGGTACATGGATGTATATGGTCATGTATATAATTTCTTATCTGGATAGTCTGCTCCATGTCTCAAACTAGAGACCATCTAATATGTTGTCTCCTGCAACCGTCACTATAGCTTCCCTTAGAGTTATCACCTGTGACCTGCCCAGAACAAGGACAACAAAGGGGAAAACGGTGGACAAGAATAATACTCTTATAATAATAAAAAAACAAGAATGAGAACAATAATCACATTAGATCCTTCTCATAGCTATTTCTTGTGACATTCCTGGAACAAGAGCCAAAATAAAAATACAATAATAGGAACAACACTCTTCTAGTGTTGTGATCAATCGTTCTTCCATGGTAACCTCCATGGAATTTATAAAATAACCTGGAACCTGGAGTCTTATCTTCAAGAACAAGTGTTGTTGATTTTGTTCTGAGTCTCCTTCACTCAAGATGACAAGTATTCTCTTCAACCTGTCCCCTGTACTTAAGACACTATTTTTTCTTGACATAAATATGAGTTAGAGAATATAATGCAAATAAACTCTAAACTCTCAACCTTAATCAATCTAATACTTTGAATAAAGTTAGTTTCTAACTTCAACTTTGACTAGAGATTAGTATGATAATCATAACTTCAATAGATCAAAAAATGCAACCTAGATGTTCATAATATCACAATTATTCCATAACAAATAGAAACGTATCAAAACAATCAAACCTGGAGTGCATTGTTCCTCTGAATGTGTTGGATCTGAGATCCCTCTAGATCTACGATTGTTGTTTGGACAAAAAAATCCCTTCTCTTGCAAATATCCTTAAGATAATGATATTGTTTAAACATATACAAGTACATACCTCAAACAACATCAATAGGTAGTGGCACCATCCGATAATAGCGGTAAGCAATGACGAACCCAAAAATTTCAAGGTGCTTCAACTTGCAGTCTAGAGATAGTTGGAGATGCGTTAGGGTAAGGTGCACTAGGACAACCTAAAATTAGTCCCAATACTTCACAAAAAAATTCACTGCAACTAGTGTTGGTGTTGCAACTGGCACTGCAACTGGAATTGCAACTGACATGAAGGAACTGGCACTACAAACCTAGGGTTTTATGAGGAAACCCTAATTTCTCAACTTCAGAAATTTGCAGATCTGATCTAGGGAAGAGATGCGCCCTACTTAGGCGACCTTCTTAGAGAGTTCAGTAAGTGCAATGGGGGAAACTGAGGATCTTCCTTCCAGTGATTAGAATAATATGAAGGAAACCAACTTTGATTCCATGTTAAAAATTTTGGTATGCTCGTTTAACCATAGATAATGTCACATCATTGTCACCCAACCATAGGCATTCACATGTGCCACCCTCGAGCACACTAACCTTTACTTTGAATAATTCTGGTAAGCCTACTCCATAACCAACAGATAAACCCTAGCTGCTAACTGCAACAACAACTCAAGACAAGTAGAGAGCTCCTTCTCCAAGGGTAACGCACAAGAGAGAGAGTCTCCATATCCACAAAACAAGTACCATACACAACTGCAGTAGCTACAGTTGCACTACTCTCTCAAACTTGCACCATACTTAGCAAAAATATCACCAAGAGTATCACCAAGAATGTCACCAAGAGAATCACCAAGAATATCACTTTATAGCGCTAGAGAGAGACCAAGACCAAGAGATGACCATACACCCTTATTCCTCCTTGCAGCTACAACGACAGCTCTCCACAAGACTTGCGCTCTGACTGGGTATCTAAATGAGCTAAAACTTCCTCTATTTATATTAATTTGTCCAGTGACTTTTTTGGCTAGGCCGACCTAAATTTTTGGTAATTATATTTTTTGTTTATCTTTTTCCTATGGAGCCGACTTGTCTTCTAGGGTTTCCACACATCTGTTTAATGGTTCACTTGTTTTCGGAATATTCTATTCTAAGTCAAAGGTTACACGTGGAGGTTAATACCTCCCCCAGCTACCAAAACATCAACAAATAATACAATATTCTCCATCTTTAACCTCCATTCTTCCCAATTT
>JZKD02S0010688.1:6881-27072 GCA_000966675.3 Picea glauca
CCACCTATCCTTGCCCCCTCCAACCACCCTGAAGTAGAAGTAGAATAATGGAACCACTGTCACACTATCACTGTGAGATATACCACTGTACAACTATATCAACCTGTACCACTAACCTGCAGCTAACCTGTACAGCTGTCCTGTAATCAATCTATGCCTGAACTGACCATGTATCAACAAAATACAACATGTACGAGACCTGTAGTGCTACAACAAGCATATGTACGTGCCCTATCTGTTATGCAGCCTGCGTATGTACGAGGCCAAACTGTTATGCAACCTGCGTATTCCTTCTAAAAACTAGGGTTTTCTTTCTTCTAAAAACTTCTAACTCTGTGCAACTTCTTTCACATAGATTTGTAACTTGTCACTATATCCAGATTGTATCTGTACCCTGTGCATGCATCCTCATACATAACATTTACCCAAAAACTCTATATCTCTCTCTAGTCATGTGCCATAAGTATGTGTAATCATGAAAACGTATAATAACCCTCACATGATCTAGACTTCAAACCCTTTCTGATATTCAACCTCTGAATACATCAACCAATACAAGCTCTCACCATGTACCACAAAACCCTTAGCCATATGCCGAGAAATACAAGATGTGTCTCAACAAGAAGTATCAATGATAAATATACCAACACTGTATTTCTGTAGATATGACTTATACAAAAGATCATATGCAACCACTAGTTTCTCTGAGGAGAATTCTCAAATCTCCATAACCATTTTTCATGCATACATCAAAATCGAACTATTCATAGAAATAAGACATACCTTTTGAACCAATGGATAGATCTGATGTATCTTAGCACTGTAGACCTTCCTGAAAGCTTGATCTCAGAATCTAGAACCTTTGTATCTTAATCTTTTCAAGTTTCCATGGCTTTACAAACATGTACAAACCCTAATACACTGACAACTTGTGTACGTACACACCCTAATACATTGTCACCCATGTATGTACGCACCCTAATGCACTGTCAGCTTGCGTACGCCTAAGAAATTAGGTTTTTTTTTAGTATTCACTGTAATTCATTAACTTTCGTCGTCAATCCTTCGTACTACCTCAAACTTTCGCAACTTCAGATGTATCGATGAGTACTTGCAATAAGCCTGGCACAACAAAAGATATTCAATGTGTTCAAGTGTGATTAAATGAGAGAGCCTTGCCTCTTATTTATACTTTCATGTAGCATCCCACTTTCCTTATTTTAGGGAGTTCTCTAGTAACTTTATTATTTAAATAATTTATTTTGCAAACACTTTGACTTTTTGGGGCTTCTAGATGACTCATGAGGGTTATCCAACTTCACATGGCCATAACTCTCTAACCGTGAGGAGTTATTCGACATTCCACATACCACTGGAAATGACATGACATGTACTATCCATCTAGAATAGTATTACCTACAAATATATCAAAATTCATACCATTATCCATCAAACAAACTTGGGTCCATTACCCAAACCATGTGCTACAAACTTTCTTCAAGGGTTAGCATCAATGACAACCAACCCAAATAATCAACAACATATGAAAATAAAAAATTAGGCACGTGGTCTCATACCACGACGAAAGATAAATAAAGTCTTAAGTGTTTATTCTCATGTGACATCTTTATATTAAAAGTTCATGAATGTATTCGGTCGGGGAAGGTAACTATGTCTATAAAACCTAGCAATAAACATAATTTCATCAATGTTGTGTTGGCTAGAATATCGCCAGTCTCCACAAAGCATATCCAAAGCAGACCGGTTGAGGGTGAGAATGTTTGATTTTTAAAGTTTTGAATATACTATCTATAGATGAATATGTTTTGCATTTAGTTTTTCATGCTATAAATATGGATAGAGTGGATATTATTCTTCTATATCCTTTGATGGACTCAATTGGTATGGTTTCTATTAATGTGCAAAAGAAGTTTATGAAGCTTTGGTACAAGAAAAAGAAAAACACACTACAAGATATTTCTCTTATTAAACAAGAATGGTCCAAGGAAACACATGATAGCATAATTTCATCAATGTTGTGTTGGCTAAAATATTGCAGGTCCCCACAAAGCATATCCAAAGAACATTGATTGAGGGTGAGATTGTTTAATTTTTAAAGTTTTGAATACACTATCTATAGATGAATATGTTTTGCATTTAGATTTTCATGTTATAAATATGGATAATGTGGATATTATTCGTGTATATCATTTCATGGACTCAATTGGTATGGTTGATATTAATGTGCAAATGAATTTTATGAAGCTCTGGTACAAGAAAAAGAAAAACATACTACAAGATATCTCTCATATTAAACAAGAATGGTTCAAGTCGACACATGAATAAATTGTTGCAGCAAAACTAATTGTCGTACCTATGGCCACATCATATGAACAGTCTAAGGCTGAATCAAAAGAAGAACCCACAGAAGCACTTGAAAGAGAGTCCTAAGAAGGGTATAGAAGGGGAGAAGAATGTATGGAGTTGCGCACCTCAAAGGAACCACAAGTTGAAAAGTCAAAGAAAGAAGAACCAGTAGCCAAGGTTTTTGCAAATCACCACCCCCACCTCCCTAAGAAACAACATTCATCAAGGAAATTTCATGAGCATCAACAAACCTACTATGGATCAACATTGAACTAGGAAAAAAACCCGATATAGAGGTGTGTGGAGGAATAAAACAATGAGTGAAGATATCATAATAACACATTGATAGTAAGGAACCAAAGGAGCAACCATAGTGATAGATATAGATGTGGAAAAAATAAATTGGACTCCATGTTCGAATATCACTCGAATGGATGTATGTTCACGCTTAGTAATAGTTGACTACATTGCTTAACAAGTCATATTGTATGGCTTAATCTCATGTTTCGAGGATGAAACATGTGAAGAGGGATGGAATGTAATGTTGATGTTTGATCAACATCGAGCAGACATTCTCCTAGGATTGGTCATGGTGATTTAATCAATGGAGAATGGACTGGGTCTAGTCTTCGAAGGACAGAAGACTCGAGGTGATGATAGATCTCCAGGAGGAAGCATCGGGAAAACATTCACTCATAGAGGTGTACCTGTGGTGAATGTCCCAGGCACAATCTTCGAAGAATATAAGACTCAAGGTGTTAGTGTTCCTCCAATGTGTGGTAGCATCGGGAAGACATTCACACACAGGGGTGCACCTGTGGTGAATGGCCCAGGTAAGCATCGAGTATACCTTCTCCTAGATTGGGTTGCATACCAATGAAGATAGGATACATCATCACAAGGGTGTACTCTTGGTAAATGGGCCCATGCGTAGTCCTTTCCTTGATCATGACAAGTGATATGGACTCGAGGTGCTTTCCACGTGTCAGATAGCATTGGGTTGAAATTCACTCACAGGGGTGTACATATGGTGAATGGCCTAATGTGGTCTTTGTCCTTAGTCATGGTGATTTGACAAGGATGGGTATAAGACCCGAGGTGCTAGACATAATTGTGTGGAGATGAATCATCAACATGGCTCATAAGAAACTTTTCTATAAGGGAAGAAATGACAAGAAGTACAAGAAAACCCATCTACACCAATAAAGAAGCCCTAGAAAGCATTAAAGAAGATATTGAAGACCAAAATAAGAAGTCGATCCCACAGAGTAAATTGAGGTGACTCAATTGGTATAAATAAAGGAAAGAACATTTCATTTTACACACACAACTCATTCTCTCATCACATAAGGAAGGTGCACGTATGAAATTTTATCTATTCTTGGAGTTCTTGGACATCTTTCTTATTCGCTAGTCACTTCGAGGATTGCGCTAGCTCTTGGAGGCACTAGACTTGGGAAGGATATCCCTTGAATGGTATTTTGGTTATTTGATTGTGATGTACTAGTAATATCTTGGATTAATTCTTCTATAGAAAAGTTTTTTGGGTTTTTCTCCCAAGGTTGGGTTTCATAGGGTAAAAATATTGTGTCTATTGTGCATGGCTATCTCTTTATGATTTTGTTATTTCCGCTACAGTTTTGTTTTAGTTGAAAATTTTGACTTGTAATTATTCTATGATAACAATGGAATTAAAATCTGTTTGAAATTCATAAGGCAATAATTATCAGACCCGGAAATAAGAAAAATCAACATGGTATTGAAGCTTTGTTGAGATTTGTCGCTGCACAAGAAACTTGCCACCATTCAGATTAGAACTTGTCAAGCTCATTGAGTACCTCTTACAAATTCGTTGTGACTAATTCCAACACAAATAAACTCTCCTTGCCCTAGCGCACTCACTACACCTCTCAAATTGACAATCCGTCAAAGTTGAAATTGTAGGGTTTCGGGCTATTGACTTTTTTCCAAATGTTGAATCCTCTGGTTCAAGACTTCTTCCATTTAAGATGATGTCTGATTTCATAAAAGAAGACACTTGTTCTTTTTATTTTTATAGGTAGGTTACCATGAAGACAAATGAATCCAAGCATGACGAGGTTGCATAAGAACTTCAAAAATAATATTCCTTTGTCTTTGCTCTTACAGGAACTATTACAAACAATAATGATACCTAGTTGATAGACAATGGTGCTTCAAGACACATGACAGGTTACCAAGATTCTATCAGAGATTTAATAGAAAAGAAATCATCATTATGGGTGGAACTTGGAGACAATTCCAAGTACGTAGTAAAAGGAGTTGGAACTATAATGTTACAACTAGAGTCTGGAAAATCTCTACACATGAGAGATGTATTGTTTGCACCAAGATTAAGGAATAACCTTCTCTCTATCTCAACATTGTAGGATAGAGGTTATAGAGTTGCATTTGTGGATGGTTAGGTTCTTGTATGGCCTAAGATCTCGATCATATATGCAACATAAGTGATTGGTGTTCGAGAGGGAGGACTATACAGATTATCAAGACAACCAACACATGCATTGATACATGATAATACCAACTTATGTGAGTTATGGCATCAGATATTTGCTCACCCACATTCTACGACATTGCCAGCTTTAAGAAGAATGGTTACAAGTATTTCAAAGATCTAGACAAAACATGAAGGCATTTGCAGAGGTTGTACTCTTGGTAAGAATACCAAGGGACCTTATCAAAGAAGTGATAGTAGATCCAAATGAATCTTGGATCTAGTGCATTCAGATGTATGCAGACCAATGACAGTATCATCTTTGGGAGGCTTCTTGTACAATGTGACATTCATTGATGATTTCTCCCTGAAGACATGGATCTACTTCATGAAGACAAATGATGAAGTCTTCAACAGGTTCCATGAGTTCAAGGCTCATATAAAGAACTTGACAGGAAAGAAGATCAAAGTTTTGAGGACAGATAATGGAGGAGAGTATACTTCAAATAACTTCAATTATTTATTCAAGGAAGCAATAATCAAGAGGGAGTTTACAGTTCCTTACAACCCTCAATAAAATGGTGTTGCAGAAAGGAAGAACATGTCCATTATGGAAGTTGTCAAGGAAATAGTTCATGATCAGAAAGTATCCATGTTCTCACTAGTTATTAGTATATAAGACTCCTAGGGAGGCATTCACAGGTGTGAAGCCAGAGGTCAACCACTTGAGGATTTTTGGTTGTCCAATATACATCCATGTGCCCAAGGAGAAGAGGAAGAAGCTAGAACCTTATGGAAAGAAGGGTGCTTTCGTGGGATATAGTGAAACTTCAAAGGACTACAAAATCTACATTCCAGGACAACGTCAGATTGAGTTTAGCCGGGATGTTACCTTTGACGAAGAAGTATCCTTTAGGAGATATAAAGAGTCTCACATGGAGATTGATAGTGAGGAGCAGGAGGATCTAATGGATGATGGTACACATCTCTCTAGCCCAGTTGTTCATCCTTCAGACCATTAAGAGGAGTCAGTAGACCCAACCAAACCAATGGATCTACCTAGATATGTTGCAGTGACTAGGAAGAGGCCAACACGGCTTCATGACACCTTGTAGGATGCAGAGGGGAATGCATCTCCCCATGGTACTTTTAGGGAGAGAAAAAGACTTATGAGATTCTCGAATTATATGGCATTGATGAGCCACATCATTGATTAAAAACCTTATAGTTATGAGGAGGCAGTAGACCAACATATTTGGAAGGATGCCATGATCTAAGAGTATATGTCCATCATGAAGAATGATGTGTGTGAGATAGTTCTGAGACATGAGGCGAAGTCAGTGGTGACTTCCAAGTGGATCTACAAGATCAAGCATGTAACATATGGCAAGATCGAGAAGTACAAAGTGAGGTTTGTGGCGAGAGGATTCTCCCAGAAAGAGGGAGTATACTATGAGGAGACTTTTGCTCTAGTGGCCAAGTACACTTCCATCATAACTATTATTTCTCTTGCTTCAGTTATGGGTTGGAGAATACATCAGATGGATGTGAAGACTACATTACTCAATGGTATGATTGAGGAGGAAGTGTGCATAGAGAAACCTCAGGGCTTTGTGATACATGGGAAGGAGTCTCATGTTTGCAAATTAAAGAATTCTCTATATGGGTTCAAGCAGGCACAAAGATATTGGTACTCTAGGATTGATAGATACTTGATGAGTTTGGGCTTCACCAAGAGTGATGCAGATCCCATCCTTTACTACAAGGTTTTTGATCGTGATCCCTTGATCTTGGTGCTATATGTTGATGATTTGTTCCTTACAAGAGCAAAAAGACTCATTTTCGAGTGGAAGAGGGAGTTGACCTCAAACTTCGAAATGAAGGATCTTGGCTTGATGCATTATTTCTTGGGATTGGAGGTGTGGTAGAGACCAAGCGAGATATTCCTTGGACAAGGGAAGTACAAAGTTGATATCTTGAGAAGATTCGGTATGATGAATTGGAAGTCCATGGATACACCTATGTTGACAAATTTGAAGAAGCCGAGTGATTCCACTTCAGATTCAGATTTGGTGGATCCTACCATGTACAAGTAGTTGATTGGGTCCTTGATGAACCTGGTTAACACTGGGCCAGATATTTGCTTTGCAGTGAGCACCCTGATCTAGTTTATGGTTGAGCTGAGGTAGTTCCATTGGGTTGCAACAAAGCATGTGTTGAGGTGCTTGCGTGGTACAATTGGACATGGTCTGAGATATGTCTCAGGTGGTGAAGTGGGGATGCGGGGATATACATATTCTGACTGGAAAAGGAGTGCAATGAACAAAAAGAGCACCTCAGGGTGCTGCTTCAGCCTAGGATGAGCTATGATATCCTGGATTAGCAAGAAGCAGAATTCTGTAGCACTCGGTACAACAAAGGTAGAGTATATTGTAGCCAATGTTGCATGTCATGAAGCAATATGGATTAAGAAACTTCTTGCAGGACTATTTGATTAGGAGCTAGAGACGACCTTGATACATTGTGAAAATCAAAGTTGTGTAAAGCTTTCAGAGAATTCAATATTCCATGACAAGTCAAAGCACATTGAGATCAAATATCAATTCATCTGAAACATGGTGCGAAAGGGAGCAATGAAGCTTCAATACATATCCACATATGAAAAAAATGCAGACATTCTCACCAAGCCTTTGTCTAGAGAAAAGTTTCTTTACTTCAGGGACAAGCTTGGCATGATGCAGAATGTCTCCCTCGCTGAGAGAGATTGTTGATGTTTGAGCAACATCGACCCGACATTATCCTAGGATTGTTCATGGTGATTTAATCATTGGAGAATGGCCCAGGCGCAGTCTTTGAAGGATAGAAGACTTGAGGTGTTGATAGATCTCTAGGAGGCAACATCGGGCATACATTCACTCACAGGGGTGTACCCGTAGTGAATGAACCAAGCACAATATTTGAAGGATAGAAGACTCAAGGTGCTAGTGTTCCTCTAGTTTGTGATAGCATTGGGTAGACATTTACCCATAGGGGTGTACCTATGGTGAAAGGACCAGGTAAGCATCAAGCATACCTTCTCTTAGATTGGGTTGCAAACCAATGGAGATAGGATACATTTATCACAAGGGTTTACTTGTGGTAAATGGGCCCAGACGTAGTCCTCTCCTTGATCATGACAAGTGATATGGACTCGAGGTGCTTGAGGTGATTTCCATGTGTCAGATAACATCATGTTGACATTCAATCATAGGGGTGTACTTGTGGTGAATGGCCCAGGTGTGGTCTTTGTCCTTAGTCATGGTGATTTGACAAGGATGGGTATAAGACCTGAGGTGTTAGACACACTTGTGTGGAGATGAATCATCAACATGGCTCATAAGAAACTTTTCTATAAGGGAATAAATTCCAAGAAGTACAAGAAAACCCATCTACAACATTAAAGAAGCCCCAAAAAGCATTAAAGAAGATATTGAAGACCAAAAGAAGAAGTTGACCCCATGAATTAAATTGAGGTGACTTAATTGGTATAAATAAAGGCAAGAACATTTCATTTTACACACACAACTCATTCTCTCGTCACATAAGGAAGGCGCACATATGAAATTTTCGCTATTCTTGGAGTTCTTGGTCATCTTTCTTACTCACTAGTCACTTGGAGGATTGCGCCAACTCTTGGAGGTGCTAAACTTGGGAAGGATACCCCTTGAATGGTATTTTGGTTATTTGATGGTGATGTACTCGTAATATCTTGGATTAATTCTTCTATAGAAAAGTTTTTTGGGTTTTTCTCCCAAGGTTGGGTTTTCCAGGGTAAAAATATTGTGTCTATTGTGCATGGCTATCTCTTTATGATTCAATTATTTCCGTTGCAGTTTTGTTTCAGTTGAAATTTTCAATGTGTATTTATTCTATGATAATAGTGGCATTCAAATCTATTTGAAATTCATAAGGCAATAATTATCAGACCTGGAGATAAGAAAAATCAACATGTAATGTACCTAGGAAGGATGATTAATCTAATGTTAGGTGTTATCGCACAAGTTGTAGGTTGGTCAAAGCCCAACCCAACCACCAATTTGCGAGAACTATGGGACACTATACCCAATGTCACCTCAATATAGGTCACACGCTTCAAGGGTGACTAGGTCACTCTAGGGAGGCGATCTCGGTGACCCTAGGGGGAATGGAGGGGGGGCGGAATGAAAAGAGTGAGGACCCTAAAGGACAATGTTCTAGATTAAGATGAGTCTTAAATGATTTTGAGGTTGCTAAAGCCTTGGGTGAATTGCCGAGAAAATAGTACTTTATCGATACACAATTAAAACCACTATGCAGTGTAATATGTTGTTGGCATTATTGATTATGTGTTGTCATTGATGGAAACATGAGTCAAACATGTACAATAATCAAAGGAAAAGAAATATCACCTTGGGGTAGAAGAAATTCGTGATCACTATTGATCACGATAGGATAAAAAATGATCCTATGTTGCTAAAGCTCAGGAGAGATAGCGGGGAAATTATACAAATAATACACACACAAAATCAGAGCATGCAATGTCAAGGTCTTTGGAAAGGATGAAGGAAATATAAGAAGGGAGAGCGCATTGTAGAAGTTCTATTGGGATTGAAATCCCCACAGTAAAACTCCAAAATAATCAAGGAAGAATCTTGTCCATTGATATAGTTCTCAGGAAAATATTGGATCATCAGATCACATAGAAGTGAGAGCCTACACAGAAGAATCCCTTGTGAAGAATTGTGGAAATCTAATCATCCATTCAAATTTCAGGAGTAATCGCAACCATTAGATCAATTAGAACCATTGATCAAATCCAAGTGGAAGGATAACGTAAGTTTCAGGATATCAGAACTTTGCCACTTTGACAAACATAGGAGATAAGGCAGAGGCACGAACTCGTGAAGTCACGAAATCCCGCCAGTCGTTAGATCAAGGAGGGACTTCGGATGAATTTTCAACAATCCTATCATGTTTAATGGAAGGATAGGGTAAGCCACAATATCTGGGAGTCTCATATTAAACAAACTCATGTAGACCGTCGATCTAAGATCTCCTTGGGAGCGATAAGAGCCATTGGATCGGATAGTCAACTCCGACCCTGACCACTCCAACGAAAAGAAGTCTAAAACAGGTAAGTTTACCTGAAGGTCGAAGCCCTGAATTCGTGAACTCCTGTCGACCGTCGGATCAGGGGAAGAAGAAGAAAACCTGTCAACCGTTGATCTGGAGTGAAANCCACCTATCCTTGCCCCCTCCAACCACCCTGAAGTAGAAGTAGAATAATGGAACCACTGTCACACTATCACTGTGAGATATACCACTGTACAACTATATCAACCTGTACCACTAACCTGCAGCTAACCTGTACAGCTGTCCTGTAATCAATCTATGCCTGAACTGACCATGTATCAACAAAATACAACATGTACGAGACCTGTAGTGCTACAACAAGCATATGTACGTGCCCTATCTGTTATGCAGCCTGCGTATGTACGAGGCCAAACTGTTATGCAACCTGCGTATTCCTTCTAAAAACTAGGGTTTTCTTTCTTCTAAAAACTTCTAACTCTGTGCAACTTCTTTCACATAGATTTGTAACTTGTCACTATATCCAGATTGTATCTGTACCCTGTGCATGCATCCTCATACATAACATTTACCCAAAAACTCTATATCTCTCTCTAGTCATGTGCCATAAGTATGTGTAATCATGAAAACGTATAATAACCCTCACATGATCTAGACTTCAAACCCTTTCTGATATTCAACCTCTGA
This sequence comes from Picea glauca, assembly GCA_000966675.3. Classification (NCBI taxonomy): domain Eukaryota; kingdom Viridiplantae; phylum Streptophyta; class Pinopsida; order Pinales; family Pinaceae; genus Picea; species Picea glauca. Next base: position 17,518 of record JZKD02S0010688.1, read on the forward strand.
ATACATCAACCAATACAAGCTCTCACCATGTACCACAAAACCCTTAGCCATATGCCGAGAAATACAAGATGTGTCTCAACAAGAAGTATCAATGATAAATATACCAACACTGTATTTCTGTAGATATGACTTATACAAAAGATCATATGCAACCACTAGTTTCTCTGAGGAGAATTCTCAAATCTCCATAACCATTTTTCATGCATACATCAAAATCGAACTATTCATAGAAATAAGACATACCTTTTGAACCAATGGATAGATCTGATGTATCTTAGCACTGTAGACCTTCCTGAAAGCTTGATCTCAGAATCTAGAACCTTTGTATCTTAATCTTTTCAAGTTTCCATGGCTTTACAAACATGTACAAACCCTAATACACTGACAACTTGTGTACGTACACACCCTAATACATTGTCACCCATGTATGTACGCACCCTAATGCACTGTCAGCTTGCGTACGCCTAAGAAATTAGGTTTTTTTTTAGTATTCACTGTAATTCATTAACTTTCGTCGTCAATCCTTCGTACTACCTCAAACTTTCGCAACTTCAGATGTATCGATGAGTACTTGCAATAAGCCTGGCACAACAAAAGATATTCAATGTGTTCAAGTGTGATTAAATGAGAGAGCCTTGCCTCTTATTTATACTTTCATGTAGCATCCCACTTTCCTTATTTTAGGGAGTTCTCTAGTAACTTTATTATTTAAATAATTTATTTTGCAAACACTTTGACTTTTTGGGGCTTCTAGATGACTCATGAGGGTTATCCAACTTCACATGGCCATAACTCTCTAACCGTGAGGAGTTATTCGACATTCCACATACCACTGGAAATGACATGACATGTACTATCCATCTAGAATAGTATTACCTACAAATATATCAAAATTCATACCATTATCCATCAAACAAACTTGGGTCCATTACCCAAACCATGTGCTACAAACTTTCTTCAAGGGTTAGCATCAATGACAACCAACCCAAATAATCAACAACATATGAAAATAAAAAATTAGGCACGTGGTCTCATACCACGACGAAAGATAAATAAAGTCTTAAGTGTTTATTCTCATGTGACATCTTTATATTAAAAGTTCATGAATGTATTCGGTCGGGGAAGGTAACTATGTCTATAAAACCTAGCAATAAACATAATTTCATCAATGTTGTGTTGGCTAGAATATCGCCAGTCTCCACAAAGCATATCCAAAGCAGACCGGTTGAGGGTGAGAATGTTTGATTTTTAAAGTTTTGAATATACTATCTATAGATGAATATGTTTTGCATTTAGTTTTTCATGCTATAAATATGGATAGAGTGGATATTATTCTTCTATATCCTTTGATGGACTCAATTGGTATGGTTTCTATTAATGTGCAAAAGAAGTTTATGAAGCTTTGGTACAAGAAAAAGAAAAACACACTACAAGATATTTCTCTTATTAAACAAGAATGGTCCAAGGAAACACATGATAGCATAATTTCATCAATGTTGTGTTGGCTAAAATATTGCAGGTCCCCACAAAGCATATCCAAAGAACATTGATTGAGGGTGAGATTGTTTAATTTTTAAAGTTTTGAATACACTATCTATAGATGAATATGTTTTGCATTTAGATTTTCATGTTATAAATATGGATAATGTGGATATTATTCGTGTATATCATTTCATGGACTCAATTGGTATGGTTGATATTAATGTGCAAATGAATTTTATGAAGCTCTGGTACAAGAAAAAGAAAAACATACTACAAGATATCTCTCATATTAAACAAGAATGGTTCAAGTCGACACATGAATAAATTGTTGCAGCAAAACTAATTGTCGTACCTATGGCCACATCATATGAACAGTCTAAGGCTGAATCAAAAGAAGAACCCACAGAAGCACTTGAAAGAGAGTCCTAAGAAGGGTATAGAAGGGGAGAAGAATGTATGGAGTTGCGCACCTCAAAGGAACCACAAGTTGAAAAGTCAAAGAAAGAAGAACCAGTAGCCAAGGTTTTTGCAAATCACCACCCCCACCTCCCTAAGAAACAACATTCATCAAGGAAATTTCATGAGCATCAACAAACCTACTATGGATCAACATTGAACTAGGAAAAAAACCCGATATAGAGGTGTGTGGAGGAATAAAACAATGAGTGAAGATATCATAATAACACATTGATAGTAAGGAACCAAAGGAGCAACCATAGTGATAGATATAGATGTGGAAAAAATAAATTGGACTCCATGTTCGAATATCACTCGAATGGATGTATGTTCACGCTTAGTAATAGTTGACTACATTGCTTAACAAGTCATATTGTATGGCTTAATCTCATGTTTCGAGGATGAAACATGTGAAGAGGGATGGAATGTAATGTTGATGTTTGATCAACATCGAGCAGACATTCTCCTAGGATTGGTCATGGTGATTTAATCAATGGAGAATGGACTGGGTCTAGTCTTCGAAGGACAGAAGACTCGAGGTGATGATAGATCTCCAGGAGGAAGCATCGGGAAAACATTCACTCATAGAGGTGTACCTGTGGTGAATGTCCCAGGCACAATCTTCGAAGAATATAAGACTCAAGGTGTTAGTGTTCCTCCAATGTGTGGTAGCATCGGGAAGACATTCACACACAGGGGTGCACCTGTGGTGAATGGCCCAGGTAAGCATCGAGTATACCTTCTCCTAGATTGGGTTGCATACCAATGAAGATAGGATACATCATCACAAGGGTGTACTCTTGGTAAATGGGCCCATGCGTAGTCCTTTCCTTGATCATGACAAGTGATATGGACTCGAGGTGCTTTCCACGTGTCAGATAGCATTGGGTTGAAATTCACTCACAGGGGTGTACATATGGTGAATGGCCTAATGTGGTCTTTGTCCTTAGTCATGGTGATTTGACAAGGATGGGTATAAGACCCGAGGTGCTAGACATAATTGTGTGGAGATGAATCATCAACATGGCTCATAAGAAACTTTTCTATAAGGGAAGAAATGACAAGAAGTACAAGAAAACCCATCTACACCAATAAAGAAGCCCTAGAAAGCATTAAAGAAGATATTGAAGACCAAAATAAGAAGTCGATCCCACAGAGTAAATTGAGGTGACTCAATTGGTATAAATAAAGGAAAGAACATTTCATTTTACACACACAACTCATTCTCTCATCACATAAGGAAGGTGCACGTATGAAATTTTATCTATTCTTGGAGTTCTTGGACATCTTTCTTATTCGCTAGTCACTTCGAGGATTGCGCTAGCTCTTGGAGGCACTAGACTTGGGAAGGATATCCCTTGAATGGTATTTTGGTTATTTGATTGTGATGTACTAGTAATATCTTGGATTAATTCTTCTATAGAAAAGTTTTTTGGGTTTTTCTCCCAAGGTTGGGTTTCATAGGGTAAAAATATTGTGTCTATTGTGCATGGCTATCTCTTTATGATTTTGTTATTTCCGCTACAGTTTTGTTTTAGTTGAAAATTTTGACTTGTAATTATTCTATGATAACAATGGAATTAAAATCTGTTTGAAATTCATAAGGCAATAATTATCAGACCCGGAAATAAGAAAAATCAACATGGTATTGAAGCTTTGTTGAGATTTGTCGCTGCACAAGAAACTTGCCACCATTCAGATTAGAACTTGTCAAGCTCATTGAGTACCTCTTACAAATTCGTTGTGACTAATTCCAACACAAATAAACTCTCCTTGCCCTAGCGCACTCACTACACCTCTCAAATTGACAATCCGTCAAAGTTGAAATTGTAGGGTTTCGGGCTATTGACTTTTTTCCAAATGTTGAATCCTCTGGTTCAAGACTTCTTCCATTTAAGATGATGTCTGATTTCATAAAAGAAGACACTTGTTCTTTTTATTTTTATAGGTAGGTTACCATGAAGACAAATGAATCCAAGCATGACGAGGTTGCATAAGAACTTCAAAAATAATATTCCTTTGTCTTTGCTCTTACAGGAACTATTACAAACAATAATGATACCTAGTTGATAGACAATGGTGCTTCAAGACACATGACAGGTTACCAAGATTCTATCAGAGATTTAATAGAAAAGAAATCATCATTATGGGTGGAACTTGGAGACAATTCCAAGTACGTAGTAAAAGGAGTTGGAACTATAATGTTACAACTAGAGTCTGGAAAATCTCTACACATGAGAGATGTATTGTTTGCACCAAGATTAAGGAATAACCTTCTCTCTATCTCAACATTGTAGGATAGAGGTTATAGAGTTGCATTTGTGGATGGTTAGGTTCTTGTATGGCCTAAGATCTCGATCATATATGCAACATAAGTGATTGGTGTTCGAGAGGGAGGACTATACAGATTATCAAGACAACCAACACATGCATTGATACATGATAATACCAACTTATGTGAGTTATGGCATCAGATATTTGCTCACCCACATTCTACGACATTGCCAGCTTTAAGAAGAATGGTTACAAGTATTTCAAAGATCTAGACAAAACATGAAGGCATTTGCAGAGGTTGTACTCTTGGTAAGAATACCAAGGGACCTTATCAAAGAAGTGATAGTAGATCCAAATGAATCTTGGATCTAGTGCATTCAGATGTATGCAGACCAATGACAGTATCATCTTTGGGAGGCTTCTTGTACAATGTGACATTCATTGATGATTTCTCCCTGAAGACATGGATCTACTTCATGAAGACAAATGATGAAGTCTTCAACAGGTTCCATGAGTTCAAGGCTCATATAAAGAACTTGACAGGAAAGAAGATCAAAGTTTTGAGGACAGATAATGGAGGAGAGTATACTTCAAATAACTTCAATTATTTATTCAAGGAAGCAATAATCAAGAGGGAGTTTACAGTTCCTTACAACCCTCAATAAAATGGTGTTGCAGAAAGGAAGAACATGTCCATTATGGAAGTTGTCAAGGAAATAGTTCATGATCAGAAAGTATCCATGTTCTCACTAGTTATTAGTATATAAGACTCCTAGGGAGGCATTCACAGGTGTGAAGCCAGAGGTCAACCACTTGAGGATTTTTGGTTGTCCAATATACATCCATGTGCCCAAGGAGAAGAGGAAGAAGCTAGAACCTTATGGAAAGAAGGGTGCTTTCGTGGGATATAGTGAAACTTCAAAGGACTACAAAATCTACATTCCAGGACAACGTCAGATTGAGTTTAGCCGGGATGTTACCTTTGACGAAGAAGTATCCTTTAGGAGATATAAAGAGTCTCACATGGAGATTGATAGTGAGGAGCAGGAGGATCTAATGGATGATGGTACACATCTCTCTAGCCCAGTTGTTCATCCTTCAGACCATTAAGAGGAGTCAGTAGACCCAACCAAACCAATGGATCTACCTAGATATGTTGCAGTGACTAGGAAGAGGCCAACACGGCTTCATGACACCTTGTAGGATGCAGAGGGGAATGCATCTCCCCATGGTACTTTTAGGGAGAGAAAAAGACTTATGAGATTCTCGAATTATATGGCATTGATGAGCCACATCATTGATTAAAAACCTTATAGTTATGAGGAGGCAGTAGACCAACATATTTGGAAGGATGCCATGATCTAAGAGTATATGTCCATCATGAAGAATGATGTGTGTGAGATAGTTCTGAGACATGAGGCGAAGTCAGTGGTGACTTCCAAGTGGATCTACAAGATCAAGCATGTAACATATGGCAAGATCGAGAAGTACAAAGTGAGGTTTGTGGCGAGAGGATTCTCCCAGAAAGAGGGAGTATACTATGAGGAGACTTTTGCTCTAGTGGCCAAGTACACTTCCATCATAACTATTATTTCTCTTGCTTCAGTTATGGGTTGGAGAATACATCAGATGGATGTGAAGACTACATTACTCAATGGTATGATTGAGGAGGAAGTGTGCATAGAGAAACCTCAGGGCTTTGTGATACATGGGAAGGAGTCTCATGTTTGCAAATTAAAGAATTCTCTATATGGGTTCAAGCAGGCACAAAGATATTGGTACTCTAGGATTGATAGATACTTGATGAGTTTGGGCTTCACCAAGAGTGATGCAGATCCCATCCTTTACTACAAGGTTTTTGATCGTGATCCCTTGATCTTGGTGCTATATGTTGATGATTTGTTCCTTACAAGAGCAAAAAGACTCATTTTCGAGTGGAAGAGGGAGTTGACCTCAAACTTCGAAATGAAGGATCTTGGCTTGATGCATTATTTCTTGGGATTGGAGGTGTGGTAGAGACCAAGCGAGATATTCCTTGGACAAGGGAAGTACAAAGTTGATATCTTGAGAAGATTCGGTATGATGAATTGGAAGTCCATGGATACACCTATGTTGACAAATTTGAAGAAGCCGAGTGATTCCACTTCAGATTCAGATTTGGTGGATCCTACCATGTACAAGTAGTTGATTGGGTCCTTGATGAACCTGGTTAACACTGGGCCAGATATTTGCTTTGCAGTGATCACCCTGATCCAGTTTATGGTTGAGCTGAGGCAGTTCCATTGGGTTGCAACAAAGCATGTGTTGAGGTGCTTGCGTGGTACAATTGGACATGGTCTGAGATATGTCTCAGGTGATGAATTGGGGATGCGGGGATATACATATTCTGACTAGACAAGGAGTGCAATGGACAAAAAGAGCACCTCAGGGTGCTGCTTCAACCTAGGATGAGCTATGATATCCTGGATTAGCAAGAAGCAGACTTCTGTAGCACTCGGTACAACAAAGGCAGAGTATATTGTAGCCAATGTCGCATGTCATGAAGCAATATGGATTAAGAAACTTCTTGTAGGACTATTTGATTAGGAGCTAGAGACGACCTTGATACATTGTGAAAATAAAAGTTGTGTAAAGCTTTCATAGAATTCAATATTCCATGACAAGTGAAAGCACATTGAGATCAAATATCAATTCATATGAAACATGGTGCAAAAGGGAGCAATGAAGCTTCAATACATATCCACATATGAAAAAAATGCAGACATTCTCACCAAGCCTTTGTCTAGAGAAAAGTTTCTTTACTTCAGGGACAAGCTTGGCGTGATGCAGAATGTCTCCCTCGCTGAGAGAGATTGTTGATGTTTGAGCAACATCGACCCGACATTATCCTAGGATTGGTCATGGTGATTTAATCATTGGAGAATGGCCCAGGCATAGTCTTCGAAGGATAGAAGACTTGAGGTGTTGATAGATCTCTAGGAGGAAACATCGGGCATACATTCACTCACAGGGGTGTACCCGTAGTGAATGAACCAAGCACAATATTTGAAGGACAGAAGACTCAAGGTGCTAGTGTTCCTCTAGTGTGTGATAGCATTGGGTAGACATTCACCCATAGGGGTGTACCTATAGTGAAAGGACCAGGTAAGCATCAAGCATACCTTCTCCTAGATTGGGTTGCAAATCAATGGAGATAGGATACATTTATCACAAGGGTTTACTTGTGGTAAATGGACCCAGACGTAGTCCTTTCCTTGATCATGACAAGTGATATGGACTCGAGGTGCTTGAGGTGATTTCCATGTGTCAGATAACATCAGGTTGACATTCAATCATAGGGGTGTACTTGTGGTGAATGGCCTAGGTGTGGTCTTTGTCCTTAGTCATGGTGATTTGACAAGGATGGGTATAAGACCCGAGGTGTTAGACACACTTGTGTGGAGATGAATCATCAACATGGCTCATAAGAAACTTTTCTATAAGGGAATAAATTCCAAGAAGTACAAGAAAACCCATCTACAACATTAAAGAAGCCCCAAAAAGCATTAAAGAAGATATTGAAGACCAAAAGAAGAAGTTGACCCCATGAATTAAATTGAGGTGACTTAATTGGTATAAATAAAGGCAAGAACATTTCATTTTACACACACAACTCATTCTCTCGTCACATAAGGAAGGCGCACATATGAAATTTTCGCTATTCTTGGAGTTCTTGGTCATCTTTCTTACTCACTAGTCACTTGGAGGATTGCGCCAACTCTTGGAGGTGCTAAACTTGGGAAGGATACCCCTTGAATGGTATTTTGGTTATTTGATGGTGATGTACTCGTAATATCTTGGATTAATTCTTCTATAGAAAAGTTTTTTGGGTTTTTCTCCCAAGGTTGGGTTTTCCAGGGTAAAAATATTGTGTCTATTGTGCATGGCTATCTCTTTATGATTCAATTATTTCCGTTGCAGTTTTGTTTCAGTTGAAATTTTCAATGTGTATTTATTCTATGATAATAGTGGCATTCAAATCTATTTGAAATTCATAAGGCAATAATTATCAGACCTGGAGATAAGAAAAATCAACATGTAATGTACCTAGGAAGGATGATTAATCTAATGTTAGGTGTTATCGCACAAGTTGTAGGTTGGTCAAAGCCCAACCCAACCACCAATTTGCGAGAACTATGGGACACTATACCCAATGTCACCTCAATATAGGTCACACGCTTCAAGGGTGACTAGGTCACTCTAGGGAGGCGATCTCGGTGACCCTAGGGGGAATGGAGGGGGGGCGGAATGAAAAGAGTGAGGACCCTAAAGGACAATGTTCTAGATTAAGATGAGTCTTAAATGATTTTGAGGTTGCTAAAGCCTTGGGTGAATTGCCGAGAAAATAGTACTTTATCGATACACAATTAAAACCACTATGCAGTGTAATATGTTGTTGGCATTATTGATTATGTGTTGTCATTGATGGAAACATGAGTCAAACATGTACAATAATCAAAGGAAAAGAAATATCACCTTGGGGTAGAAGAAATTCGTGATCACTATTGATCACGATAGGATAAAAAATGATCCTATGTTGCTAAAGCTCAGGAGAGATAGCGGGGAAATTATACAAATAATACACACACAAAATCAGAGCATGCAATGTCAAGGTCTTTGGAAAGGATGAAGGAAATATAAGAAGGGAGAGCGCATTGTAGAAGTTCTATTGGGATTGAAATCCCCACAGTAAAACTCCAAAATAATCAAGGAAGAATCTTGTCCATTGATATAGTTCTCAGGAAAATATTGGATCATCAGATCACATAGAAGTGAGAGCCTACACAGAAGAATCCCTTGTGAAGAATTGTGGAAATCTAATCATCCATTCAAATTTCAGGAGTAATCGCAACCATTAGATCAATTAGAACCATTGATCAAATCCAAGTGGAAGGATAACGTAAGTTTCAGGATATCAGAACTTTGCCACTTTGACAAACATAGGAGATAAGGCAGAGGCACGAACTCGTGAAGTCACGAAATCCCGCCAGTCGTTAGATCAAGGAGGGACTTCGGATGAATTTTCAACAATCCTATCATGTTTAATGGAAGGATAGGGTAAGCCACAATATCTGGGAGTCTCATATTAAACAAACTCATGTAGACCGTCGATCTAAGATCTCCTTGGGAGCGATAAGAGCCATTGGATCGGATAGTCAACTCCGACCCTGACCACTCCAACGAAAAGAAGTCTAAAACAGGTAAGTTTACCTGAAGGTCGAAGCCCTGAATTCGTGAACTCCTGTCGACCGTCGGATCAGGGGAAGAAGAAGAAAACCTGTCAACCGTTGATCTGGAGTGAAA
>JZKD02S0010699.1:16806-27072 GCA_000966675.3 Picea glauca
GGTACACTAGTCCTTGTTTCATATAAAGTGTCATATTTAATGCATTTGACATGTGAGTGTGGATCATGGTCTGAAGTTGGATAATGAATCATAAGCTCAGAAGTTATGCTACTAGCACATTGATGGAGGTTGTCCCACAACATGAGAGAGGTCTTTCTACATATTTTGGAGGTCATTGAATCTTATGATGACATGGCTCCTTTGTTGAGACGCCCTAGCATCCATTGGGTATGTTTTGATGCCTTGATGATGGGACATTGCACCTTTACATGATGATTTGGCATATTTTGATGAGACATCACACCTTTTAGGGCTTGATATGACACTTGGTGATGACACGTTGCAACCTTTAGAGGCAGTGTTTCACTTTTGGAGCCCCTACACTTGATTTGTGAGTGACTCGTCCACTTCTTGGGAACACATGCCACACGTGTGAGATGGAGCATGCATTTATGAGGGACATCTTGTCTTATGAGCACATTTACTTCATTGTTGAGGCATCGTTGGGGGTCTTAGTTGTAAGTTTTAAACCTGCGAAGTAAAGCAATGCATATAGATTCTTAAGCAAAACATAAATTAATCAATGGCTCATTCACATAGTACACAAAAATTTATACCGGAAACCCTCAACCGGAAAAACCTTTCTTATATTCATTATATCGAATTTCACCATTCACCATACAATATATATATATATAATGTTTTTAGGTATTCTGTAGATACCAAAACCCTAATTCCTTAATTCGGGATTAATTTAGAAAACCGCTAAAAATAGCAAAATCTGCTAAAAATAGCAAAAACCGCCCCCAAAAAAATTTCGGGGCGCTGCCCCAAATGCTGCGCATAACCAGGGGGGGTATACTTGGCCCCCCCCGGGACCCCCCTAGGAAGCGCCCGACACACACATCACACAGAACACTACTAAAGGGATCGTCAGACGCAGTTGTCGAACCTGACGTGCCCACACACACACATGCAAAGAATATAACATATACCCAACATTAGTGACCTATCCACTTTTGCATCATGGATATTTTATGTTTTGTTGCCTTATCTCTAGGTTTGTGAGAGATAAAGACATTATTTTATGTTTTTAGGGATTTTGACGGATGAGAATGATTCTTGATCTCTCATATAAATAGGAGAAGCACTTCTCACTTGTAAATCATTGCTAGAACTTGTGGAGAACATTACTTGTCTACTGTGACTTCTATATTTTTGCTATGGATGGATAACTAGAGGACGTTTTTGAGGATGATGTTTTGTGGATGACTTTGCAACTTCTATGGATTTTGATGTCTAGGTTTTATGGATGAAAACTATTTTTTGAGTAAGGGGTCTCTCTAAATCTTGTTGGACTTTGTTTATGAATGATTATTAAGTGTAGTTGTATTTCTCTATTGGTGGTGGTGCATTCTTTTCATATTGATCTTGGACAAACTCTTCATTTAAACCCTGAGAAGATTACTAGTGGAGTATCTTCGCTTGAATTGTCTTGAAGTTTGTAAAGTACTAGGTGCATTTTCTAGGGTTTGTAGTGGACAACCTTAGATATCACCCTAGATCTACTTACATCCTCTCAAGGGAGGTCTTAGTTGACCCAATATGCCCCCAAAAAATTAGTAGGCACTAGTCTTCTCCCATATAGTCAATTTAAAATTCAAAACTTTATTTTTTATCAATGTTTAAGGGTGAATTTAGGGTTTTGTTTAACTTACATTGAATTTGTAGTGATAAAAAACCTAGATGTCTAGGGTTTCCACACATATTTTTCACCTAAAATTCTAGGGTTTTTTTCATATTTTTGATTTAAAATCCTTGGGTTTTCTTGCATGTTTGACCTAAAATCATTTTTTTGCATAAAAATTGCCTTGCTGATTTATATTGTTGCATAATTATGGCTAGACATCTTGTTTTAGTCAATTGTTATATGCCTTGTAATTTTCAGATTTTAAAAGTTAATCAAACCCTAGATTCATTCATTATTTTGCCCTATTTTCTACCAGTTTATAAATCGTTTTGAGGGCTAAATTGTATTGCAGTAACTTGTTTACTGCTGTAATTTCCTATCATTTATGCAACTTTTACGACAACCATTGGTAATTTTCAGATTTGGGTGGTTTGGGGATTGTTTTGCATGAGATTGTTACTTGAAAAAGCCTCTAAATCAGCCTTAGAACACTTTTAACAAAAAAATGAAATTTACTTTGAGTAACCACCTTATCCTTGACTTGATTGATACATCTCTTTGGTGGTCAATTGTGTAGATACTTAGGAGGCCTTAGACTTGATTATGGTTTTGCCTCAAGAGTCCTAAGTCCCTACTATGGAAAGCCATCCTTGTGTTGGATACACCCTTTACTAAAAAGAGGGAAGTTGTTCCTAAGGTGATAGTGGTAACACTTCCAATGTTCTACTTGTCTTGGCACCTTCTGAAGGCTTTGCACTAAGGTGCTAGATTCTGTGGTAACAAGGCCAAAACATATCTGAAGAAGATGTCAAAGTTATTTGGTGTTGGTGGCCAAATACGACATATTATCTAACTCTATAACCATCCAAGTACAAAAGTATTTATGAAGTGCAACTACTCCATGGATTCCCAAAAGTGATCATGAGCAACAAAGATCAAGTTAATAGGGAACTTCTTGTAGGACTCTCATGATTGAAGGGAACCACATTAGATATGAGCTTTGCCTATCACCCTTAGAGAAAGGGACAAACATAAGTCGTACTTCACTATTGTGTGACCAATAAATGATCGCAATGGATGGAATGCCTCTTATTCACTGAATGGTGCTGTAATACCACATTCCATACATCAATCAAGATGACTGCCTTTGAGGCCATTTATGGATATCTACCAATGTTGGTAGTTATCTACAGGTATGCCTAAAAGTGCAGGGCTACCCATATTGCACTTAATAAACACTCAATATAGTCAAGGAAAAACTCTATCTGCCACAAAATATTATGAAGCGATAGGTTGATGAGAGACACTGGGAGAGGGCAACAACATTGTTTCTTATGCTCCAAAGGATAACTCATCCCCGTTTCTCATTCTGTGTTCATTTCTTGTTGTGTTTATGAATTTAGTATAGTACATTATATGTTTTATTTTATATTATTTATCTTTGGTTTGCATGTGCTTAATTTTGACAAAAAGTTCATTTTCTCACACATTTTTAAGGGTTGATGTACGATAATATCATATAAAACCATTTTATACAGTTTTCTTGTGTGCTAATAGTAAATACCTACCTTATGAGGGGGGGAAAAATTTAAACTATACTTTTTATTTAGAATGCGTAGGCTTGTCTTTCATAAATGATTTTTTAGAGAGGTTTGACCTTTTGAACTTTGCATTTCTGGCCCACATAGGCCTGGAAACATAAATTGTTGGTTGGCTTATTAGCCAAGTTCGAACATGAAAACTGAAATAATAGTGGATTCTAGGATGCTATAATGCTTTTGCTTCTCCTAAAAAGCAATTGAATATTTAATTTTATTCAAGAGTTATATTTGCAAGTAAGCTTTTGTAGTATTATATGCTTCAAGCTTTCAAGTAGTGTATGCATCTTTAAGGATAAGTTGTTATAATGGATGCAATTTAAATTAGGTACCATGGTACTTGTTTTTTCTTTTCTCTACAGAGATCAAAAAGGATTGCCAACACTGATGGTCAATTTTGTAACATCATCTTACAAGCCAGAGTTGCTTCAACCTATTGTGTGGAAAATTATTGACAATATTCTAGAAGTGGTATGAAACCTAAATCTTTCCAACTGTCATTTAGGAAATAAAATATTGTTATCTACCTGTTGGGGAAATAATCAGATAGCATTTATGGAGTGCTTGTACCTACATAAGTTTTATTCATTGTTTGCTTTTTAACAATTATTACTAATATTGCTTAAGTTGAATGTATTTTGTAGTTATAATGCCTTGTTCCTAAGAAGTAAAACTAGTTAAATTACAATATTTTCTTTATTGTTTGCTTTTGAATGTTGAATTTTCACTTATGCTAGGCTCAAGCATGAGGTTTAATTCATTTTTAGCATTTACTTGAACCATAGACAAATGCAACTACACCATTAACAATTGTTGCAATAACCAAGATCACAAGAAGAAATACCATGCACAAGAACACAAGAAATATCCTATGAAACCCTTCTCAACAAGGGAAGAAAACCCAACAATCCTTTGCTATATTCTCAAGAGAAAGACCTCCCACACCATAGACCTAGCACACAAAAGTGTGCTCTCAAAAACCAAGAAGGCTAGCGCCCAAGAGAGGTGCGCACTTCAGCCCTAGAATATGTACTTGCTGAAATTTCCAAAATCACATGTGTGTTTTTTTTTGTTTCCTCGATGGGGAAATCACCTTTATTTATATTAGACTGAACACATCAAAGGTGGTGTCTATTGGCACAACAGGGCCGACCTCAATAACTCAGAATATAATTAATAATTACCATATTAATTGTCTTTTACATTAATTATCTTTCACTTTATGGTGGGGCCGACCTGTACCCTTTACATCACAATTAGGGTTACATGTAAATCTAACTGTTAGACAATATAGCAAGGGATTTCACACACCCACTAGTGCTCAGCCACTAGGGGCATGTCCACCTGTGCTCAGCCACAGGGACGTCCAACTCAACAGATCTCTATCTCACTGAGTCTCATAGGGGAATCATCTGGATGCACACTCACTAGTGCTCAACCACTAGGATCACGTCCACCTGTGCTCAACCACTAGGATCACGTCCACTTGTGCTCAACTAGATCTCTATCTCATTGAGTCTCACAGGAGAATCATCTGGAGTACCACATCGTCTCAACTCTCTACACAGAGCAGAATAGTAAACCCATCACATGGGCTCCTTCACCCCTCACAGGGGTACACATCGTTTCATCTCAAACGATACACACATCTCATGGGCATCTTCCCCTCACAGGGGCACACAACGTTCCATCTCCATCTCAGAGAGGAACGACACACCCATCTCATGGGCACACCCAACTCATGGGCTCTCTCACAGGTCGACTCACTCAGTTTGTGTCCTGGAGGATGTCTCACGCAACTATAATCATTAACATTAAACACGTCTATTACTATAACTACTTATGTCAACTATATCTTTAATTTATAATGCTTTATTCCTAGAAAGTAAAAGTAGTTACAAAGGCCTTTAGGGTTTGAAACTTCTATTATTTTGTAGCACTAATGTTTTGTAAGTTAACCAATCATTTGAATTGTTATCCCCTCGCATTTAACTAGCCGAAATTTTTTCCACGTCACAGATAACAATTCCGATGATGACATTCAGGGTTCTCCGGAAATAATTTCCCACAGTTGCCTCCCACTTTATGCTCATCTCGCTCACATCAGATGATATGGTGCATGACACACGAGGTACCTTGTCTTAATGCTTCATATCAAGTGTTAATGCTTAATGTTTTTGACAAGAAAATAATGACCATGGTTTGAATCAGATGATGGATCGGGATGTTTTGAATTTATACCTTTTTCCTTGTTTCACCTTGGTGGTCATCATCATCTCCTAATCAGGTGATGTTACTCTTGGCCAAANAGGGATCGTCAGACGCAGTTGTCGAACCTGACGTGCCCACACACACACATGCAAAGAATATAACATATACCCAACATTAGTGACCTATCCACTTTTGCATCATGGATATTTTATGTTTTGTTGCCTTATCTCTAGGTTTGTGAGAGATAAAGACATTATTTTATGTTTTTAGGGATTTTGACGGATGAGAATGATTCTTGATCTCTCATATAAATAGGAGAAGCACTTCTCACTTGTAAATCATTGCTAGAACTTGTGGAGAACATTACTTGTCTACTGTGACTTCTATATTTTTGCTATGGATGGATAACTAGAGGACGTTTTTGAGGATGATGTTTTGTGGATGACTTTGCAACTTCTATGGATTTTGATGTCTAGGTTTTATGGATGAAAACTATTTTTTGAGTAAGGGGTCTCTCTAAATCTTGTTGGACTTTGTTTATGAATGATTATTAAGTGTAGTTGTATTTCTCTATTGGTGGTGGTGCATTCTTTTCATATTGATCTTGGACAAACTCTTCATTTAAACCCTGAGAAGATTACTAGTGGAGTATCTTCGCTTGAATTGTCTTGAAGTTTGTAAAGTACTAGGTGCATTTTCTAGGGTTTGTAGTGGACAACCTTAGATATCACCCTAGATCTACTTACATCCTCTCAAGGGAGGTCTTAGTTGACCCAATATGCCCCCAAAAAATTAGTAGGCACTAGTCTTCTCCCATATAGTCAATTTAAAATTCAAAACTTTATTTTTTATCAATGTTTAAGGGTGAATTTAGGGTTTTGTTTAACTTACATTGAATTTGTAGTGATAAAAAACCTAGATGTCTAGGGTTTCCACACATATTTTTCACCTAAAATTCTAGGGTTTTTTTCATATTTTTGATTTAAAATCCTTGGGTTTTCTTGCATGTTTGACCTAAAATCATTTTTTTGCATAAAAATTGCCTTGCTGATTTATATTGTTGCATAATTATGGCTAGACATCTTGTTTTAGTCAATTGTTATATGCCTTGTAATTTTCAGATTTTAAAAGTTAATCAAACCCTAGATTCATTCATTATTTTGCCCTATTTTCTACCAGTTTATAAATCGTTTTGAGGGCTAAATTGTATTGCAGTAACTTGTTTACTGCTGTAATTTCCTATCATTTATGCAACTTTTACGACAACCATTGGTAATTTTCAGATTTGGGTGGTTTGGGGATTGTTTTGCATGAGATTGTTACTTGAAAAAGCCTCTAAATCAGCCTTAGAACACTTTTAACAAAAAAATGAAATTTACTTTGAGTAACCACCTTATCCTTGACTTGATTGATACATCTCTTTGGTGGTCAATTGTGTAGATACTTAGGAGGCCTTAGACTTGATTATGGTTTTGCCTCAAGAGTCCTAAGTCCCTACTATGGAAAGCCATCCTTGTGTTGGATACACCCTTTACTAAAAAGAGGGAAGTTGTTCCTAAGGTGATAGTGGTAACACTTCCAATGTTCTACTTGTCTTGGCACCTTCTGAAGGCTTTGCACTAAGGTGCTAGATTCTGTGGTAACAAGGCCAAAACATATCTGAAGAAGATGTCAAAGTTATTTGGTGTTGGTGGCCAAATACGACATATTATCTAACTCTATAACCATCCAAGTACAAAAGTATTTATGAAGTGCAACTACTCCATGGATTCCCAAAAGTGATCATGAGCAACAAAGATCAAGTTAATAGGGAACTTCTTGTAGGACTCTCATGATTGAAGGGAACCACATTAGATATGAGCTTTGCCTATCACCCTTAGAGAAAGGGACAAACATAAGTCGTACTTCACTATTGTGTGACCAATAAATGATCGCAATGGATGGAATGCCTCTTATTCACTGAATGGTGCTGTAATACCACATTCCATACATCAATCAAGATGACTGCCTTTGAGGCCATTTATGGATATCTACCAATGTTGGTAGTTATCTACAGGTATGCCTAAAAGTGCAGGGCTACCCATATTGCACTTAATAAACACTCAATATAGTCAAGGAAAAACTCTATCTGCCACAAAATATTATGAAGCGATAGGTTGATGAGAGACACTGGGAGAGGGCAACAACATTGTTTCTTATGCTCCAAAGGATAACTCATCCCCGTTTCTCATTCTGTGTTCATTTCTTGTTGTGTTTATGAATTTAGTATAGTACATTATATGTTTTATTTTATATTATTTATCTTTGGTTTGCATGTGCTTAATTTTGACAAAAAGTTCATTTTCTCACACATTTTTAAGGGTTGATGTACGATAATATCATATAAAACCATTTTATACAGTTTTCTTGTGTGCTAATAGTAAATACCTACCTTATGAGGGGGGGAAAAATTTAAACTATACTTTTTATTTAGAATGCGTAGGCTTGTCTTTCATAAATGATTTTTTAGAGAGGTTTGACCTTTTGAACTTTGCATTTCTGGCCCACATAGGCCTGGAAACATAAATTGTTGGTTGGCTTATTAGCCAAGTTCGAACATGAAAACTGAAATAATAGTGGATTCTAGGATGCTATAATGCTTTTGCTTCTCCTAAAAAGCAATTGAATATTTAATTTTATTCAAGAGTTATATTTGCAAGTAAGCTTTTGTAGTATTATATGCTTCAAGCTTTCAAGTAGTGTATGCATCTTTAAGGATAAGTTGTTATAATGGATGCAATTTAAATTAGGTACCATGGTACTTGTTTTTTCTTTTCTCTACAGAGATCAAAAAGGATTGCCAACACTGATGGTCAATTTTGTAACATCATCTTACAAGCCAGAGTTGCTTCAACCTATTGTGTGGAAAATTATTGACAATATTCTAGAAGTGGTATGAAACCTAAATCTTTCCAACTGTCATTTAGGAAATAAAATATTGTTATCTACCTGTTGGGGAAATAATCAGATAGCATTTATGGAGTGCTTGTACCTACATAAGTTTTATTCATTGTTTGCTTTTTAACAATTATTACTAATATTGCTTAAGTTGAATGTATTTTGTAGTTATAATGCCTTGTTCCTAAGAAGTAAAACTAGTTAAATTACAATATTTTCTTTATTGTTTGCTTTTGAATGTTGAATTTTCACTATGCTAGGCTCAAGCATGAGGTTTAATTCATTTTTAGCATTTACTTGAACCATAGACAAATGCAACTACACCATTAACAATTGTTGCAATAACCAAGATCACAAGAAGAAATACCATGCACAAGAACACAAGAAATATCCTAGGAAACCCTTCTCAACAAGGGAAGAAAACCCAACAATCCTTTGCTATATTCTCAAGAGAAAGACCTCCCAGACCATAGACCTAGCACACAAAAGTGTGCTCTCAAAAACCAAGAAGGCTAGCGCCCAAGAGAGGTGTGCACTTCAGCCCTAGAATATGTACTTGCTGAAATTTCCAAAATCACATGTGTGTTTTTTTTGTTTCCTCGATGGGGAAATCACCTTTATTTATATTAGACTGAACACATCAAAGGTGGTGTCTATTGGCACAACAGGGCCGACCTTAATAACTCAGAATATAATTAATAATTACCATATTAATTGTCTTTTACATTAATTATCTTTCACATTATGGTGGGGCCGACCTATACCCTTTACATCACAATTAGGGTTACATGTAAATCTAACTGTTAGACAATATAGCAAGGGATCTCACACACCCACTAGTGCTCAACCACTAGGGGCATGTCCACCTGTGCTCAGCCACAGGGACGTCCAACTCAACAGATCTCTATCTCACTGAGTCTCACAGGAGAATCATCTGGATGCACACTCACTAGTGCTCAACCACTAGGATCACGTCCACCTGTGCTCAACCACTAGGATCACGTCCACTTGTGCTCAACTAGATCTCTATCTCATTGAGTCTCACAGGAGAATCATCTGGAGTACCACATCGTCTCAACTCTCTACACAGAGCAGAATAGTAAACCCATCACATGGGCTCCTTCACCCCTCACAGGGGTACACATCGTTTCATCTCAAACGATACACACATCTCATGGGCATCTTCCCCTCACAGGGGCACACAACGTTCCATCTCCATCTCAGAGAGGAACGACACACCCATCTCATGGGCACACCCAACTCATGGGCTCTCTCACAGGTCGACTCACTCAGTTTGTGTCCTGGAGGATGTCTCACGCAACTATAATCATTAACATTAAACACGTCTATTACTATAACTACTTATGTCAACTATATCTTTAATTTATAATGCTTTATTCCTAGAAAGTAAAAGTAGTTACAAAGGCCTTTAGGGTTTGAAACTTCTATTATTTTGTAGCACTAATGTTTTGTAAGTTAACCAATCATTTGAATTGTTATCCCCTCGCATTTAACTAGCCGAAATTTTTTCCACGTCACAGATAACAATTCCGATGATGACATTCAGGGTTCTCCGGAAATAATTTCCCACAGTTGCCTCCCACTTTATGCTCATCTCGCTCACATCAGATGATATGGTGCATGACACACGAGGTACCTTGTCTTAATGCTTCATATCAAGTGTTAATGCTTAATGTTTTTGAC
The DNA here is from genome assembly GCA_000966675.3 of Picea glauca. Classification (NCBI taxonomy): domain Eukaryota; kingdom Viridiplantae; phylum Streptophyta; class Pinopsida; order Pinales; family Pinaceae; genus Picea; species Picea glauca. Next base: position 26,947 of record JZKD02S0010699.1, read on the forward strand.
AAGAAAATAATGACCATGGTTTGAATCAGATGATGGATCGGGATGTTTTGAATTTATACCTTTTTCCTTGTTTCACCTTGGTGGTCATCATCATCTCCTAATCAGGTGATGTTACTCTTGGCCAAA
>JZKD02S0010732.1:0-11694 GCA_000966675.3 Picea glauca
TTTCTCCTCGCCGAGTTTGTCTTTCTAACTGTGCGTGGCCTTTTTTCTTCTGGTGCCCTACACCCTCTTTGGTTCTTTCCTTTTTGGTTCTTTTTCACTATATATATATATATATATATATATATATATATATATATATATATATATATTTTACTGCACTGTGAGTGGTCGGGTGTTTTTGTATATCTTTTTTTGGATCCCTTTGATACTCTCTCTGTGTTATGCACCTAATAAATCTCTTAACTGTACAACTCATCCATCTGTGATAGATTTTACTTCATATGGTCATAACTAATGCATTATGAGCTTTCATGGGTGTTGTAACGATTTTTTTTCATACATCAGTACTAGATCTCCTTCCTTGAATGTTTTCTTCTTGATGTGTCTATCGTTCCAAGCTTTGTCTCTTGCTTTCTGAACTTGTTGGTGGAATCCTGCCAAGATTCGGTCTTCCTCCATGGTCAGTAATTGATTCAGTCTCTCTTGTATTGCTCCTCGTTCTGTCATTTGTGTGACCGTTTCTACGCGCAAGCTTGGTACTAAAAATTCTAGCGGCACCACTGCTTCTTAGCCATAAACCAGTTAAAATGGCGTGTGCGCCGAAAAATTTTTGCACATAGCCCTGTATGCCCATAATACTACTGGTACTTTGAGGTCCTAGTCATCCCTATTGACATTGCAAATATTTGTCAGCGCGTTCTCTAGAATTGTGTTGAAGGCTTCCACTGTTCCATTTGCCTGTGGATGATACCGAGTGCTCTTCTGGTGATGGACTTCAAATTATTCAGTCATAGCGTTGATGGTACTGTTTATGAAGTGCGTGTCTTGGTCGCTCATCAAAATTCTTGGGCACCCAAACCTAGTAATGACTTGTTCAAATAGAAAGTGTGTTGTTGTTTCTATGCTGCAATCCTTCACTAGTGCGACTTCCGCCCATCTTGTTAAGTATTTCGTCGCGGTGATAATGTACTTTGCTCCTATTCTTTTTTTGGTGGGTTGATTGGTCCCACAAAGTCTATTTCCCACTTGTAAAATGCCTGTAATGTTACTTGTGGTCGTAATGGCATCTCGTCCCTTATGTTGGGTTTTCCCACCCTTTCACAAACATCGCATGTTTGACAGTATTCCTTTGAATCTTTGTGAATTGGTGGCCACCAAAGTATTTCACGCAATACCTTCTGCATGGTAGTTTTATGTGCATAATTCCCTCCTGCTATTCCCTCGTGGGCTTCCTCTAAAACTCTTGGTCTTTTGTGCTCTAACACGTATCTTTGCAAGATGCTATCTGCGCCCATTTTGTATAGGTGTCCTGCAATTAGTTGATAGTCGGCAGCGCGGACTACCAAGTTTTTCTTCTACGCAATGTTATATTCTTGAGGCGCAGTACCTATACTCAAGTACTGAATGATATCTGCGAAATATTCATCAGCAATTTGTACTGAGAATAACTGTGCATCCGGAAAGTTGCCTTCTAAATTCGTAGGTTCTTCTCCATTTGTGACCCTTGATAGGTGGTCAGGTCCTACGTTCAATTTTCCTAGCTTGACTATTACTTCAAAGTCAAATTCTTGGAATAGTAGTAACCATCGACAGATTCTCCCCTCCAACATTGGCTTGTTGACTAGGTATTTCAAGGCTGAGTGATCTGTGAACATCTTAAAGTGTTTTCCCAATAAGTAATGGTGGAACTTCTACAGTGCATAGACTATAGCTAGGCCTTATCTTTCTGTCGTGTTATAGTTTTGTTCTGAGTCTGATAAATTTCTACTTGCAAATGCTATCGGATTATCCAAGTCTCCCGCTCCTGGCTACGTCACAATAGCTCCAAGTGTTATAGATAATGAATCTACATGCACATGGAATGTCTTCTCCCAATCTGGAAATACTAATATCGGTGCGGTGACCATCTTTTCTTTCAGGGTATCCAGACTGTGTTGACACTCGTCGTTCCACTAAAATTTTGTATCCTTTCTTAGCAATTTTTCCATCGATGCAGTGATCTGTGCATATCCTTTGATAAATTTCCTGTAATAACCTGTGTGTCCCAACGTTGCTCTTAGCTGACGGACTATTTTTGGTGGTGGTAAGTTAACAATGTCTGCGATCTTTGCAGGATCTAGTATCAAACCTTGTTTGCATACTATATGGCCTAATAGTATCCCAAACGGTGTTCCAAATATACATTTCTTTATGTTTAGTGACATCTGACACTGTCTGCATATTTCTAGCATCAGTCGTAAAACTTCCACATGGTTTTTTAACAGACTATAGATTGTCCAATCATCCAAGTATACTTCAAGAAAATGGTGGATGAGTTCCTTAAACACATCAATGACTACTCTGGAAAAGATTGTTGGTGCATTATTCATTCCAAACGACATGACTGTGTATTGGTAAGATCCCCATTCTGTCGAAAACGTGGTCTTGTATATGTCCTCCTGTGCTATATTAATCTGATGGTAGCCTAAGAATCCATCAGTGAATGAGTAAGCTTCATGTCCTCCTACGTTCTCTAACACTTTGTTTGTGAAATTTGTAGGGAATGGGTCGTGTAGGCATGCATCGTTCAACTTCCTCAAGTCAATGCATATCCTGATCCCTCCTTTCTTCTTGTCATGTACTACCATCGGGCTTATCCATTCTGATTCTTCGACCGGTGCTATGTTGTCGGCTTTGAGCATCCTGTCAATCTCATCTTTGACTTTCTGTTTGTCTATGGGGTTCAGTCTATATGGTCGATGTCGAATAGGTCTCACTTCAAGTCTGAGTGGTATCTTCATCTCCCCTAATTCTTCTATACCCTTCATCTCTGTAAAGGTTGTGGGAAACAAGTCATTGTATTCGCGCAACAACTTTGTGATGCTTTCTACTTTTTTATCATCCCAGTAGTCTCTAATGTTGGCCATTTTGGGATGCTCAGCTTTCCCAATGTTAACTTCTTTTACTTTGATCAGAGAGGAAATGACTTTTGATTCTATGGGTGGGCCTTCCACATCTATTTTGCCTTCTTCTTCTTCGATATGAATATCGTGCAGATCATCTTCATCCAGTGCTTTCTCTTGCACATGATAGCATGACAACAGTTCCTTAACTGTCTGTTTATTCCGTTGTTTCTCTTCTGTGATAACTTCTATATCTGGTTCTTTGATAAATATTACTCCTCTTATTTGTTTTAGAGCTTCATCTATGTTGGGATTTTCATGTTCGAATGAAAATGTGATGGTAAAATTCTGTTGCAATGTTGTCCATGTCGCAGTTCCTTTGCGCAACTCCTAGTCTGTATACCAGTTCGTTGGTATGCCCTCTAGAGTGTGTATGAAGTGATGAGGCCATTCCTCTGGGGGTGTCATTTTCCATAGCCTTCTACACACCTCCACGTGTTCTGCTAGTGCCTTGTTTCCATCATACTTCTGTTGTTTGTTGTTTTTCTGTTCTGCGCCAAACCTTATGCGCAGTAGCCTCTTACATTGATACCAATCTGTGATGGTCTCCTTGTGTGCACCCCACCATCTTGCAGGTGTGGCCTTGAGTGCTAGATCAAGTGCTAATAGTCTCTGGTTCTCCAACACTGCGTCTTCATAATGTGTCAAGAATGTTTCCAAATCGTTTATTCCATGGAAACTGGGTGGTTCTCTGATTTTTGTGCCTACCCATCTTGTTGCGCGGTTTATTCTTGCACATATTCTCGTGGATACTTCGTGTAGCCTTTGCTGCCAGTTCTCTAAATCGGTGTCTGAGTCTGTTGCACATGAAGTAATTCTTTGCCAATTGAGTATCCCATCTACAATTGGGTTTACGTAATTCTCATCGCGCGCAGTTGTTCTGTACAACTGGTTGATTTCCTCGAAGTCTAGGCGAGTAGGTTCTACAAACCTCTCCCCTTCTGATAGTTCTAATGGCGCGATGACCCTGTATTCTCCTGACTCAAATGTCATTTTCCTAGTTTTCAAGTTTATTATGGCCTGGTTGCCAAACGCCCAATCCAAACCAAGCAACATTGGGTAAGGTGTTGCATCGTCTACTATTTCAATGACTTCAAAGTTTGCTTTAGTGCGCACTCCATCGACTCCGATCAAGATCTATTGTCACTCCTTTCAGTATACCAATTGGTAGGACTCTGTGTTGGTTTGTCAATTTTAATTGAACAGGTGAGTATCCTAATGTTGGCTCTCCCATGCACTTCCATGTCTTCTTTGGTAATACATTAACTTCAGATCCTAGATCTAGTATAATGTCTCTCATATTGAAATCCCCAATATTAGCATTCAGTCTAAACTCCCTACTTGTTCTTCTTCTTGTGTGCAGGAGATTAACTTTCTTTGGTTCTAGCTTTCCTTCCGTCTCAATGCTACATTTTTCTAGTATGTTTTGCAATATTTTCACAGATGATGGATCACTTAATACCTTTACACATGATTGTAGAAAGCTTTTGATTGTACTTACTTGTCCCGTGGGTTGCATCCCATTGGTATGATCCAATGATGGAGGCATCTCGTATTCTGTTGCTTCCTTATTATGTTGTGCAGTTGAAGTTGATGCGATGTCCTCCTTCTAAAATTCTTGTCTGGCTTCTTTAAAGATCTTATTTTCCTTCTGCGTGTTGAACTGCTTCCTTGGTTCAGTGTTCTTCTTTACCCATTGATTCTGTGATGGTTCTTGTCGTACTGTGTCAATGCATGTTTTATCTCCTCGGTGGGTAACTATGTTGATGTTCCGTCCTTCATCCCTTGCTTCGGCCGAAATCCATTGAACATTCTAGTTGTTCTGGTTCCTCTTCTCCTGAATCTTTACTAGTAGTGTCGGACATTCTTCTGTGTCATGATCTAATGTGTGAAAATACATACAAGTCACTGATGGAAGCGGGCATTCCCTTGCATAATGTCCCGGTTGTTGACAATTGTGACATGTCACTGGTCCTCTACCTCATCTGAAACCTCCTTTGGCTCGTCCTCCTCCTCTGTAGCCTGCTCGATCACCTCTCGGCGCGTTATACTGAGGTGCCTGATTATACTCCACGGTATTGTACTGAGCCAGTGTCATATTGTACTGCGGTTGCACGTTATTGTACGGTGGCTACGCAATATTATACTGCTATTGCGCAGTGTTGTATGGAGCTGGGACTTGATTGAACGGTGGCGTTGCTTGACCAGTCATCATTTCTGCCTGTACCCTATATGCATATGATGTCCTTTCTCGCATCAGCTCCATAGTTCTACAATCTTTATTGTAGTGGCCCACTGACTTGCAAAAGGTGCAATATGATCTCTTTGGGACTGTCTGGTATTTTTGCATCATCGTGCAGTGATAAGGGTCGTGACCCGGTTTCTTGCAGATTTTGCACCATAGTCCTCCCGGTGGTAACAGATTTGGCATTCTTGTTGCCATATACTGTGCGAACGTTGGACATTCATTCTTGTGGTGTCCTTTCGTCCTACATGTGGTACACCAAACGACTTCTCATTTGTCCTTGTTCTTATTCCGGTTCAGCTGAAACGTGAGATTCTTTAAATCCTCCTTCAGTTCTTCGATAGCTGGGTTTGTCTGTTGGTACTGGTTTTCTTCCAGTTGCAGGGTTGCCTGCAGAGCCTCTACCTGCGTCTGGAACGTTTGTTGTCGCAACAGGTATTTTAAATGTGGGAGCAGTGAGTTGACAAACAGGTGTCGAGGTTGCATATCGGTCATGAGATATTTCAACTTTCCCTCCAGTCGCTTGAATATTTGATCAATCTCCCATACAAACTCTCTTGGTTTCTATCTTATTTCGATCATCTCGTTCATGTACTGATCCTTTGAGCTTGGCTTCTAGAACTCATTTATCAATAACTTCTTAATGTCTACCAGTGTCATTGTCATCCCAGGGGCACTGTTTGTGTCTAGACTCATGTACTAGTCTAGTGCATGGTCTCTTAGCGTAATATCTAGTTTCACGAGTTTGGTATCTTCATCGGTGATATGTTTTTGTTCCCAAATCTTTGCTAAAATGAACAAATGCTTCTCAAGGTATTTTGATGCTTCTCCTCGAAATTCTGGTAATCTGATGGTGGGATCATGTCTTGCCATCCTGAATGTTGAACTACTACCTCCTCACGATGTAGATACCTGACTAGTGCTCCCTGAACTGGCTCCTCCAGTTGTTGTTCCTTGTGTAGATGTACTTCATGTTGTCTGGCTTCTTCTGAACTTCGGTTGTCTAAACGGTGGTGTTCTCTCTGCTGTATTAGTCGCACATGGGTTTATGGGTTCCACACTGACATTAATATGGATAGGATGGTTTCCTTCTCCTCCCACTCTTGGACCTCTTGTCTTCCTCTCATATGTTGCATGCAGGATTTCCTCAATCTTCTCCATAGCCTGGAGATCCTCTACCTCTTCCTCATCACTCATCAAGCCTTCCCTCGCGGCTATGGCTCTCTTCTTGGTATTCACCTTATATTGGTAGGGTACTCCGCTACGCGTCTTTCTTGTTGACGCCAATATCCACTTGATCTGGTCGTCGTCCATCATGATTGGGTCCAAGGGTTCCTCTTTCTTGCCCTTATTTTTTCTTCCTTCCATTTCTCCTCTTTCTGTCAGTGCTTCCCCCCTTCCCCCATGCACATAGGGAAGTTTAGTTGGTTGATTCCATTTTCATTACACCTTTGTTATATAGCAGTATCTTAATAGAAGTATACAGTGATCAAATGTATCTTCCTCGAGGTCCGCATAGAAATTATTGTTCCACTGCACTGTATGACTTTGTTGTGTCAACTGTAAACTCTGTTATAAACCCTGCCACAATACTGTCAAGCCAAAAGTCTATTGCGCGGGTGAACTTGTTGTTCACATGTTGTAACTGCTCAATCTATACTGAGGTCTAATCTAACTATCGAATCATGTTCGTCGCATGGTTATCCTTCAACCTTAGTATCCACTCCTACAGAAGATGCAAAAAATCATAGAAAAAGACTTCATGCAAATCAATAAACATGTATTTATCCAGATATTTGCGGGGTGTTATTCTAGGGTTTCTATTGTCTTTCTGTGCAGACTCTAGCTCTTTTTTTCTCAACCAGCTTTCGATCTCTGCTTTTGTGGGATTCCATGGTCTCAACATTCTCTTCTAATGGCTCATTGGTTTTTTCCCTAACCTTTTCTTGATTTGCCTCCGAAAAATGTTCAACTTATCTCCTCTACTCAATCCTCTCATGTTCCTACATACGATAATGAAACCATTTGTTGGTTAGCTCTACTCCTTTTATAACATCTAAGTTATTGACCCAGGGTTCATGTCTTCTGGGTTTCCAACAAAGCCTCTAAAACTATCGGCCCTCCTGGTAAACCAGAAGGCAACATAGCACAAAGAATGCGCTACGCAGTCTCACCCGAGATAGCTTTAATGGGTGGCTGCAAGACTCGGGTGTTTACAACCTAGGATTGAGTATGAGATATGAGAACTCGACCATTGAACCATTATTAGAATTGGTAAATGCAACATACTATTATTCACGACTATGCAGTAACTTTAGCAGCTTGTTCCCTCAATATCGCAACAACATTTAAACAAGCAATATAATAACTCATTCACTCATTAAGAACAATAAATAACTACTGAAAAGAGGATAAATATATCCATGCATTCATCACATTACATAGATATTTATGTGGTTCACCTCCTCCTGGGCTACGCCCACAAATATTTGGCTCTTGGCTCTTTTATTATGATAGTTATGCATCTACAACGTTGTGCGCTTACAACTCTCCTCAGCTGGGTAAGATCTATATGAGGCGAACTAGATCACACCAAGCTCCTCAACCTATGATCTAATCCTCAAGATCTACCTTCTCTCCTCTCCTCTAGCTCAACAACTTGCAAAATAGTTCATACAGCAAAATGTAAACCCGAATACTAACTAAATCGAAACAACTACAAAATCTGTGAACAACAACAACGACAACCTATAATACCTCTGTATCGGTATTTATATATCTTTGGCTCTTCATCCATTACAATACATTACCAAAACCCTAACCCTGCTGACGTTAGGTCTTCCTCTCATGTGCGTGTGTTGTTCCTCCTTCCAGCTGTCACTTTCCTTCTGCATGCTTTCTTGCATGCGTGTGTGTTGTGTTTCCTTCCAGTTGTTGCTTCACTCAATGCACGCTTTCTTTCCCCACAATCATCATTCTTTCCACTTCAACCTACTGCCAACAATGATTTATTATGAGATTATTGCAAGGTTTTTTGTGATGAAATAAGCATTTCTTGAGGCCTATTCCCAGTGGCAGCAATACACACTCCTAGAGCTATTATTTCACATTTTTTACTCATGGCAGGGTACATCCTTCAAGAAGAAGCTGATTGTTTTTATCACAAAAACAAGGGTGATACTTGGAGATAATGAAATAGTAGAGGGTGAAATATTCAAGCATGATTTATGTTGTAATGGGCAGTAGAAGGGGCACCACCCTTTAGGTTATTTTTGGATATGATTTGTGCAATAGAAAGATCCCACTCAAATGGATCTGATAACTGGCATCCAACACAATTCATCGTGGTTAGTGGTGCACTTTACTAGGATTTCAATAGTCCTTCAAATTCATCATCACTACTATCTAGTATGATACCATTTTTTGTTGACATGGAGTTCCATGCCCTATCTCTCAACTTCCAGTGTCATAAGGCATCGTAACAATGAGATCATTGACAAACACAACCTCTGGTGCTTGCAACGTTGTCTAGAGGATGGACAAATTATATTTATTTTTCCAAATATGTAAAATGAGTATATCACAGTTTAATGAATACATTTTCCTATTATTATATATGGTTTTATACTTTATCAAAAATTCACCAAGACTTTATAAGGTTTTATAATTCAATGAAAGATTTGCCAAGATTTTATAATTCAGTGAAAGATTGGTCAAGATTATACAAGATTATATAATTGACTAAAAGATTAGCTAAAAAATTATATATACATATTATATAATTGATAAAATAGCCTTTAATTTTTCAAGGGATTCACCCATTTATTATACATATAAAGTTAGGGGTTCTTAAAATCACCAAGAATGTTATCTTTGCCATGAAGTGTTGACTTTATAAGGTTTTATAATTCAATGAAAGATTTGCTAAGATTTTATAATTCAGTGAAAGATTGGTCAAGATTATACAAGATTATATAATTAACTAAAAAATTAGCTAAAAAATTATATATACATATTATATTATTGATAAAATAGCCTTTAATTTTTCAAGGGATTCACCCATTTATTATACATATAAAGTTAGGGGTTCTTAAAATCACCAGGAATGTTATCTTTGCCATGAAGTGTTGACTTTATAAGGTTTTATAATTCAATGAAAGATTTGTCAAGATTTYATAATTCAGTGAAAGATTGGTCAAGATTATACAAGATTATATAATTGACTAAAAGATTAGCTAAAAAATTATATATACATATTATATTATTGATAAAATAGCCTTTAATTTTTCAAGAGATTCACCCATTTATTATACATATAAAGTTAGGGGYTCTTAAAATCATCYGGAATGTTATCTTTGCCATGAAGTGTTGACTTTATAAGGTTTTATAATTCAATGAAAGATTTGYCAAGATTTTATAATTCATGGTCAAGATTATACAAGATTATATAATTGACTAAAAAATTAGCTAAAAAATTATATATATACATATTATATTATTGATAAAATAGCATTTAATTTTTCAAGGGATTCACCCATTTATTATACATATAAAGTTAGGGGTTCTTAAAATCACCAAGAATGTTATCTTTGCCATGAAGTGTTGCTCAACTTAAATGGCTTTCTAATGGGTTACATATTACAGTATTGATGGAAAGGCAACAATAGAGCAAACTAAAATACAGCAGCGTGGTAAAACTAATGCATCTAAACTCATGAATAATGCATCTAAATTTAGAAATAATATAGAAAAGAGCAGAGCTCACAGACTCGAAGAATGATACATCTAAAATAAAAACTCATGAATAATGCATCTAAATTTAGAAATAATATAGAAAAGAGCAGAGCTCACAAACTTGAAGAATGATACATCTAAAATAAAGAAAAATATAGAATATTCTTATCGTACACTAATGTGGGCCATCTCCATGATATCACCACCTGCACGTTTTCCTTGGGAAGTTGTTCCCTTCAAGCATTCGGACCTGCCATTAATCCCCTCTGAACTTTGCAGGAGCCAGATTTCCTACTTGTATCGATCAATGCAAACGGATTAGAGATGGATACCTGGTGACCAATAGTGGGGCGCTAAGTATATTATGCGCGATGAACTGTTGCTGATCAGTGTACGAGGGAGAAATTCTTTTTATAGATTTTAGATAAATGACGACGATTGATTGGCTTTATCTCAACAATAATGTTGCAATGGTCGAGTCCAGAACCTGGAAGCCTACTGGGTGGTTTGAACTTTGACTGAGCTTATGGGACGACTGCAATGGGCGCCTCACAGCTCATTCTTGACTGCACTGCCTGCTTTGGCAATGGCAGAAGAGTTAAAGAAATGAAGAAAAATTTAAACTCACCTGCTTTCTTGTTTGACCCTTGATTGATTGCAGCCGACGACGTCGGACCCTCTGCACGCTACCAGCCTTTTCCCCTCCGACTCCCAAAGCCATCCTGGGCTATATTTCCACCTTTATAGCCTCTAGCTTGCATTCATGGCCACATCCATCCATTAAAGCCAACTCAGAGAAGCAACATGCATTAAACCCGACTCAGAGATGCAAAGAATTAATAGTTATTGTATCGCTTCGTTTCTTTTTAATTGATTGTCTTGGGCACACGAGTTGCACGAGGTTAATCTCATGGTGCCCTTGGAGTGCAAGCCTGGACTTTAGTTGGATAGCTTGACGTGATTTAAAAATGGTCAACCTAATGGTCAGGGATACGCCATATTTTGAGGCAATTATTTATTGGTTTAATAAGTTAATTATTGATAGATAGTTAGGGAGTTACGGATTAGTTAATATTTCCCCCTTAATCGGAAGGGACATTTGTCATCCCAAGCATCATTCGAAATTTTTCAAAATTTTCTCGATCCAAAGCTTTAGTAAAGATGTCCGCAATTTGCTCTGAAGTGGAACAATGATTGAGATGAATGGTTTTGGCCTCAACATGATGTCGAATCAAATGATATTTGTTGTTGATATGTTTGGTTCGATCATGGAATTTACGATTTTTGGCCAATTGTATTGCAGAAGTATTGTCAACAAAGAGAGGCGTTGAAGTCATTTGTTTCTCCTGCAAGTCTTCAACAATTCTCCGAAGCCAAATGATTTCTTTTGTGGCTTGAGCTGATGCAACGTATTCGGCTTCAGTTATAGAATTAACAAGAATTGATTGCTTTCGTGATCTCCAAGTAATGGCTGTTGATCCAAGATTCATCAAATAACCTGAAGTAGACACCCCATGCTCTTTATCTTCGTCTAATTCAGAATCTGAATAACCAATGAGATGGAAGTCTGAAACTTTAGAATATTTGATGACATATGATTGAGTGCCTTTTAAATATTTGAGCACTCGTTTTGCTGTTGTCCAATGACCTTCACAGGACTGATGCATAAACCTGGAAAGTATTCCTACAACAAAAGTTATGTCAGGACGAGTAGTAGTAAGATAAATTAAACTTCCAACAAGTTGTTTGTACTTTGTTGGATCTTCAAATGCA
>JZKD02S0010787.1:0-15561 GCA_000966675.3 Picea glauca
GACATGACAAGCACTATCCATCTAGGATATTTTCCCTGACAAATTCACTTTCCTTCATCTCATTATTCCACAATTAAGCATGGGTTCTCTTACTCTATAAAGCGTCTTCCCATGAGGGCTTTCACCATAAGGGGACCACTTTGGAGTTCATCCATATTTACTTCTTATCAACAATGACAAAACAACAATGAGTCATATTTACATCAAACAATATTGGGTCCATTACCCAAACCTTTGTGCTACGGGTCTTTCTTCAAGGGTTGACATCAATGACAACCAACCTTAATCAACAAAACCATCTAAAATAGACATGCTTAGTATTGCACATTGAATAGGAGGAATCATTCTACCTAAACAAAGTTATCGACTTAATGTGAACTATGATTTCAAAACGAGAACTTTGGTGCAAAAAACCTATATTTTTATGTCAAAAACACCAAAATCAACTCTCGTTTAAAAAAATGTTGCTACCAGTAGAACCCCTTTTTTCCAAGGTGGTTAAAATTGCGACTTAATTGAAATAGTCGTCCCGATCATTGTCTTGACAACAATACCATTGCATAAAATTGACCTTTAAATCGAAAAGTGATGCTACCAGTAGCACCCTTCTTATTTTTGGAGTTAAAGTTGTGACTTAATTGAATCACTGGTCATGAATAAATAACTTTAAATTAGCTTGTAAATCGAAAGTGATATTTTATTTATTAATCAATTTTATTTTATTTTTTAAATTTACATTAAAAAAAATTGGAAAAATAAACTCCACATATATGTTTCTTTTTTTCTTTAAAGCAAAAAAACACATTTATCTATTTATTTTTTTTTGAAATAAAAGACACGTTTTTAGAAGAAGAAGAAAAAAAAAAAAACCACATTATTTTATGAAATACAGATTTGGTAATGAAAAAACCATTTTTTTAAATGAAAAGTTGTCTTATTTAATTAAAATACACTATTTTAAAATAAAAACCACAGTTTTTTTTTTTTAATGAAAAACACCTATTTTAATTAACAAATGGAAATTAAAAAAAACAAATTTAAAAATCAAACAAAAAAACAAAATAAAATTGGGAAAAAATAAAATAAAACATTAATAACATATAACATTAAAAACATAACATATAACCTTAAAAAATATAGCATTATAACATTAAAAAATATAACATTAATATAACATATAAACTATAAAATATAACATATTAAATATAACACAAAAATTATAACATATAAAATTAAAACAAAATAATATTAAAACATTTAAAACATTAATATAACAAGGGAAAGCGAGATTGAGAGGGGGAGGAGGCGATGCCCAACACCACACTCTCCCCTTTCCACCTCATGTCATGAGGTGGAAAGGGAATCACCTTCTCCCCCTTTCCCTTGTTTTATATTACCCCTCCTCCTTTCCCTTGTTTTATATTAATAAAAAAGGGAAAGGGGGAGGTAATAAAACAAGGGAGGGGACAGGAGGGGGCGATGCTCGACATCGTCCACCTTTCTTTCCACCTTGTGGCATATAAAACAAGGGAAAGGGTGGAGGAGGCGATGGTCGGGAGGGGAGGGGGCGATGCTCGACATCATCCACCTTTCTTTCCACCTTGTGGCATATAAAACACGGGAAAGGGGGGAGGAGGCGATGCTTGACATCGCCCTCCCCCTTTCCCTTGTTATATTAATGTTTTTTAATGTTATATGTTATTAATGTTATATTTTTAATAATATATATTATATTTTTAATGTTATATGTTAAGTTTTGAATGTTATATGTTATTAATGTTTTGAATGTTTTATATTATTTTTTGTCTTTTTATTAAAATTTGTTTTGTTTAATTTTTAATTTTTTTTTTAGAAAAAAATTACGTTTTTTTAAACAAAAAAATTACGTTTTTTCGTTAAAAAATTGTGTTTTTCATTTAAAAAAATATGTTTATTTATTTATTAAAGAAGACAATTTTTAATTTAAAAAAATGTTTTTTCATTAACAAATCTGTCTTTTTAATAGAAAAATGAGTTTTTTCTTTAAAAGTGTGTATTTTTTTCATAAAAAAAATTTAAATAGAAAATGTATTTTTTTGCTTTAAAGGAAAAAAGAAACATGTATATGAAGTTTCTTTTTTAAATTTATTATTTTTTAATGTAGATTAAAAAAAATAAAAAAATCGATTAATAAACTAAAAAACACTTTTCGATTTACAAGCTAATTTGAAGTTTTTTGTTTGTGACAATACCAATGACCAGGGTGATTGTTTCAATTAAACCACAATTTTAACTCTAAAAATAAGAAGCCTGCTATCGATAACATCACTTTTCGATTTGAAGGTCAATTTTATGCAATGGTATTGGTTGTCAAGACAATGATCGAGACGACTGTTTCAATTAAGTCGCAATTATAACCACTCTGCAAAAATTGGGTGCTACCGGTATCACCATTTTTTGAAACAAGGGTAAAAAATGCGATCGCTAAAAAATGAGAACTCTAGAGAGTTCTCGTTAAGTTGGTAACTTTGTTTCTACAAAAGTCTATGCATTGAGTGAACCAGATCCCCCTACAATGCTTGGAATTTTTTAAAAGCAAAGCTATTACACCACTTGTTTAATCCCTTTTCAATTTAATTGCCACCCCATATCTCCCTGATATCGATGATTCTCTAGTTCCCTCCATGATAGCTTTGTATATGATCAAGACATTAGTATATGATCAATAGTTTCATTGAATTTCTTACATAAATGCACCACCTTGGAACCATGGATGATTTTAGGGGCTAAATTTCGCTCATGGGCTAATTTTCGATGGTTTTTACAAAAACAAGATTCGCTATTTTAAAAATGATTTGCCCAAATTCTATAGGATAAAATTATTTTGCCTTAAAAATCGCCAAAATTTTAGAAAAAATATATAAAATCCTTAGAAATTTGAATATTTTTACAAAAATATCGCCAATCAATTATAGTTGGCATATGAAATATTAGTAAGATTCACCGAGGTTTCTACATTTTAAAATAATTTTCCATCCTTAAAATCATCCCTGCTTGGAACATGCATAATTCTTTTTTATATCTTTTCCCAAGTAAGAGTCTTATTATGTAGTGCTAATCATATAAATATCCATGCCTTTAAAGGGTATTCAAATTTCCAAATAATCAAACTTGATCACCCCATATTTAGTTGCACATATGCTCCGACAATCCAACTTAGGAGTGCATGCCACTTTTGTAGGGTTTTTATTCCAAATGAGTTTGTTTTTATCGTCTCTGATTTGAGCATGACTAGGTCTAAAAGAGTGAATACATTATATCAATTTATTTATATCTTTTACATTTGTACATTATGATACTTTTAATTTCAAACTAGACATTTAACCCCTATTTTATTAAATTTGGATTGATTTTAGTTTAATCCCATTTGAAGGCAGGTCAAAAAAATGTTCTTAAAGTTCAAAATTGGAGTTTTGAATATGCAAAATTTTGTTCCAAAAGTGTCAATATCCGATTTCAAAATTGCATTTTTTGATTCGCTTTCGACACTTTTAACACTAGTTTTTTCACTTTTTGAATCCAATATAGACACTCTTGGGATTGGATTTCACATTTTTGAAAATTGATAATGACACTTTTGGAATTCGATATTAATACTTTTAGAATTTGATTTTTCACTTTACAAACCTTAATTTTGCACTGAATTTTCAATCACATTTAATTTATATCATTTGTAACTTTTAAATTTGGTTACATATCATCTATAAGTACTAAGTTATATAAAAATTCGAAGGCTTTATTAACTATAAGAACATTGTCACATGTAGAAAATATTAAAAAAAATAACTGATTACATCAATTAACAAATTAGTTTCAAGTTTTATAAAATAAATTTTACATCACTAACACCATTTAGGTGTAGCAAAAACAAGGTCACAATTGATATAACAAACATGTGTCATTCACATTGTCACACTTATAGTTGTTTTTGATTATATAGTTCCATTCATCATTACAAATATGTTTTTTTATTTTGAATTGTCTACAATTATTGTGTTTTTAACATCATAAGCACCCTTTGAGACCTCTCAAACTTTATTTAAAGGTTTGAGTTATACATATGGATTTCCAACACCATTATAACTCTTTCTTGGTGTGGTGTTACAATAATCTTGTGTTAATATGACTTTAAATTTCTTCATTTTTAATCTAATTTTGTCCCATAAAAATGACAACTCATTCACTTTAAAAACAAAAATTATTTTGCATGTCCATAAACCAACTTAAAAAATACTAAGCCATTGTTCAAATAATTCTCTAAACCTTATGCATATAAAATAAATCTTTGTACTTGTATCAATATCTGGATTTTTTAACAATAATTTGTTTATAATTATCTTTTATAAATTGCATGTAATAAGACTCCATTGATATCGAATATAATCAACAATTTATTTAATAATCTTGTATCTGTAAGCAAAGAAATATAAAACACAATTTGATTAATATTGCAATTTGTATATTACAAAATTATTAAGTATAATTATTACAAATATGATATACATTTTTTCAAAAACATCATCATTTAAGTTCTATTCATATTTTTTTTTGTCAATAACCAATTACTTAAATGCATACAATTAACATATAAATACACAAACTTGTTTTTGTTATCTCTTTCATATGAACCATTAAATGTCCAACTTGAACACAATATAAAACAATTATCCTCACTATTGTTTTCTGAATTTGAATGTTTTTAACCAACACCTGATGTTTGGACAAGGCTCTAAGTGATTCAACAATGAACACAACAATGTTTTTATATTTCCATTTCTTTGATTTGAATAATCAAATGTTCAACTTGACAACATTTTCAAACAATTCTCCTCACTTAGTCTTCTGAATAGTATGAACTTTCATCTATAAGCAATATGTTTGATTTTTCGTATCTATTTCTATATTGGTTAAATACATATTTAAATAGTGTTTTGTAAATGTGTAGTATTTCACCAATATATGCATACATTGGTGAGCGGTAAAAATTATGTATGCATTGCTAGTGATTCCAAATACATATGAATTTTTCATCATTCAACCATTCAAATTCACTAGATATTTTTATTTTATTTTGTTTGTTTTAATGCAATCTAAATAAGTGAATCATAGAGCTATGTCAAAATGCTTTCGTGCAACATTGATAATGTCACGATTAAACATTTTTCCTGATAATGGTAATATTCATGCACATAATTAGATTGTTTGTAGGTTGGTTTTTTTCCATTAAACACTTGAACTCCTAACAACAATCCCTCTACTCCCAAGACCAATTTTTATTTTTTTGAGTTGATGTTCAGATTACATACAAAAACCATAAATAGAAATATAACTACCACAAGATAATGTACAAATAATTAAATTAAAGAAGTTATTCATCTTGGACATGTAATTAAAGTAAAATGTCTTCTAAGATGAACAATACGTAACACAAATAAAAATAAAAATAAAGCAACAACATATATAAACCAATAAATTATAAATAATTATTCATAATGAATTGACACAAAAAATATATAAGTAATGTAAATAATAACATTTGTTTCGATAATTATATGATGTTTGAAGTCTATTACACAATTATTCCAATCTTAAAAGAGACAAGAAATGTTCTTACACAATTTGGATCTATTTTAATGTTGCCGGAGTCCAAGTATTAGATTATTCTAGCATTAAAAAAATATATTGTAAGGCTTTTCCACAATTAAATTTTTAGATGGCATCCCTTGTACTTCAACACCCTCCAAACAACTATTGTTGTGTTTTTCTTAGGAAATCCATCTCCAATTCCATTCCACAATGTTTTTAATGTATTTATTTTCATTATTTTTAATGTATTTATCAACGAACCAAAGAAAATTAATTTGCTTTTCAAGTTTTTTTTTCTTTGCTCCAAGTAATTTCCCAAATAAGACCCTTCTATCACTTCCACTTTTACTTGATTAGATTCCAACTTGAAATTTATTAACACATAATTCCAATAAATTTAATGCATGTGGTTGTCACCGATACAATTCCGACTTGTGTTTAATATCATTGTCTTTGTGAACACTTTTAGATACTTCTTTTCCCTTTTGGGAGGATTTTTAACTAAATAAAAAAATCTTCCAAACCTATTATCAACAACACATTATTATGTGAATCTACACAAAGAAAAACCCCTATTTGTTAAATATGAATTAATTCTAGTCTAAGTCTTTTTTTTTTGTAAGTGAGTGTAAGAAGCTGTATTACTGCAAAAGATTATGATACAAAAAAGGAGGGCATCTTGGTTTTCCTAGTAGGAAACCAGACCAGGGGTTCCCGAGTTGCGCTTGTTGATATATACGAGGGGTGGGACTGGTCTTCCACCAGGGGAAACTAGGCCAATCCTACCATAACCAATTTGAAAAAAGATAAATAACATAGACATAAAAAGCAGAAGCTGAGACAACCCACTAGACCTAAGTGGGTAGTGGGCCGAACTGACCTGACTACTCTTGACATTCCTGCAATTAGACTAACCATTCACTAGTCTAGGACAATGATGTGTTTCTTTCCACCATCTGCTTGGCTCTGGTTCTCATCCTTCTCAGAGATCGTACAAGTCTTCCTGATGTGGGCTGGTGCACCGTGTCCATCGGCTGGTGTGATGTCCATTTGATGGACATAGCGCAGATAGAGGTGGAATTGACCAGCCAACTGATCCATCTTGGATTTCTGGTCCTTCTCGACCTCAATTAATAGATTGGTAATAGTTTCTAGACTGCTGAGCGATTCAATATTTCGTCCAACATTTTCTTGTGTTCCTTGTTTTCCTCCTGTCTAGCTTCTTCCATTTTTTGAACTCACTTTTCCGATCATCATCTTAGTTAGCCACACCATCTCCACTATTTTATGGTAGAGGGTTTCCCTGGGTTGCGTGGCCCCCAGATCAGTTACCCAGTCCGCTTCCTGTGCCAGTGCATCCCAAGCTTTGCTTTTGCATTTTTCTTTTATTCCCTTTTCCCACTGGGTAATGGTCTCTTTTACTTTCGGTGCAACCAGAGTTTGGAAGGTGCCCTCTGCATATTTTTCCGCCTACTCCATTCTTGACACTCGCCGTGGACTATTCAGAACTTCCTTTCCAAAGGGATTCCTCTTCCTGTGTGTTTGCTTCATTCACACCATCCCGCTTGGCTTGTCACAACTCCTTTGTTGGATACTCAGTCTATACCTCACTTCACAAGGATTCTTCCTTTCCTTGCCCTTGTATCTGTGATAGCCCCTGCAATTGCACTCCTTCTGTTTGCGGTTATTCCTGCTGTCTCTCCTCTTATTGATCTTCCCCTGCTGTGAGCTTGTCCTTCCAATCATGGTTTTCTCGTAGTGGTGAGCACTCCCGTCCTTTTTCCTCGTTGCAGCTCGTATGATCATGATGACTTGACCTTTATCCCTGTGTGGGTCCCTGTCCTTGCTCGCTTGAGATTCAAATGTGATGCTCTTCATACCTGTACTTTGACATGGTGGCTCGATTCTGGACCATGTCACTCCCTCATGCCTTATGTCATTCATTGCATGTGGTTTTCCATCTGTACTTTCCCACGTTCTTTCCCCACAACTCTTACTGTCGAAAGGGCCTTTCTTCCATACCCCTGCATGTTGTTTATGCTGATCTTGCATGGTAATTGGTGGCCGAGTGTTAGGCCGTCATATCCTTCCTGGAACCTGCATTCCTGCCGCTAGGCCTTGTGCTGCCCTCCTTGATGTGACCTTCCTTGCTTAAGCTGCCTTCATGGTATTTTGTCGCTAGTTGAACGTAGTCTGGTCTAAGTTGTCCATTCAAGATGTTGATCTAGGTAGTGTCTAGTTCCAGACCTTCCTTGCCAACCCCCTCATTGGATAGCATGTGCACCAGACCATTTGTTGACCTGTGAACCCAACACAACTCCACTGTATTCAAAGTTTTCAGATACTCTTGGATTTTTTGTAGGGAATGTGCTACGCTCTAGTGTCGCTGAACCTTGCCCACTATGGTGCCATTTTGAAGTCTCTTCACCGTGTTGATGAATAGGGTGGAGTTGCCTTCCATCATAGTTTTGTCATCCTTTCGCGACGTAGGATTTCAAGGCCAAGCTACAGGGCTCCAAATTTCGCTGCGTTGTTGGTTGAGTTTCCCATACTCCCAACATACATTCGGATGATGTTACCACCACTGTCTCCAATCACCCCTCTTGTCCCTGCCACTCCTGGGTTTCTTTTTTCTGCCCCATCAAAATTCAATTTGAGGAACCCTAATGGAGGGGGGTGTCCAGTTGCGGTTGCCTATTTGGAGTTGTGGTTCCCGCCCTACCGATGTGCTGTTGTGCCCATATTTTAGGTGAAAAAAATCCAGGATGCGAGAGTCCTGATATGTGAGTTGCGTTTTTTCCTTCTTGCAGTTGTGGATCTGCACCGTTTCTCATATTTGTGAGATTATTGCATCCTTGAGCTTTCCTTCCAGTAGGCTTTCATTCCTGAAGATGCGTCGGTTCCTTTCTTTCCATATTGCCTAGATGATCATCCCCAGCGTTAGATTCCAACAGAGGTTCACCATTTCATTTTCACTGTAACTCTCATTCCAATTGTTGGTGGTTGCGCTGATGTTACCTTGAATCCTATTGGACTGGCGATAGATTCCTACCGCCCAATCCCATAGATTCTCTGCTGTGTAACTGCATTCATTGAGAAGGTGATTAGTTGTTTCCTCCTTGGACTGACAGAGGTGGCAACGAGATGGACCTATATAACCCCTTTTCCTGAGGTTTTCCCAGGTTAGAATTTGGTTGTGAAGAACTAACCATTCAAACATTTTGATTTTTGGCCATTGGGGGTTGCACCAAATCTTTCCCCAATGTTGCACCGATTCTTCTTGGTCCTGTTCTGCGATGTAATACCATGCTTCTTTTAATTTGAATTCCCCACCATTTTCCCTGCCCCACCTTAATTGGCCCTCTTCCTCTAAGACTGCAATTTTCCTTTTCCCCAGTTCCTCCTCCACCTCTTTTGTTAGAGTTGCAATCCGGTCTCTATTTTGTGGATTGAGTTTGTCCCAGATCCTCCATTTGTCACTACCATTTCTTTGCTTCTAGTAGTGATGGATTTTTGTTTTTCCTTGCACTGCCATTTCCTTTTGGAGCTCCTCCCTATCCGAATTTTCCATTCTGGGTTCCTGTTTCCACGCGTCCTCCTAGAATCTGTTTTTTTTACCATTTCTGACTTCCCAGAAGCGGTGTTTATGGATCCAGTTCTTGTTGCGCAAGACGAGATTCCAGATGGATGATCCCTCCCTTGTTCCCATGAATTGAATTCTATCCTGGTCGTTGATGTTCAAGGTGTACTTGGCCTTCCAGAGGTTTTCCCACGATACTGATTTGTCCTTGACCCATCTCCACCAGATTTTTTCCCCATAGGCTTCGTTGGTTACCTGTGGGTCTTGTAACCCCAAGCCTCCTTTTCCTTTTGGTCTACAAACCTTCTCCCAGGCCATGAGGGCCCATTTATTTTTATTTTCAACACCTCGCCATAGGAAATCTCTTTGAATGGCTCTTATCTTTTGTAGTATTCCTTTGGGAGTAGGAAACACTGACATCATATACGTCGAAATTTCTTGTAGAACCGCTTTGGTAAGGATAAGCCTCCAAACCAGGTTGAGAGTTTTGTAAGTCCATTTTTTTACCCTCTCCTACATTTTGTTGATCACTCCTTCCCATGTTTCCATTTTTCATGCTTTGTCCGTCAGGGGGATTCCCAAATATTTTGTTGGGAGCGTTTTGCGTTCAAACCTCAGAATGTTGGCCATGTTTCTTTGAATTATAGGATTAGTGTTGAAGAAATAGATCATGGATTTGGAGTGGTTGATCTCCACCCCTGAGGCATCCCCCAAGTCTTCTAATATTATTTTATAGGCTTTTTCTTCCTTGACCGTGGGTGTGCCATGGAGTAGGGTGTCATCAATGAAATGTTGGTGTGTGGAGGTTGGACAGTTTTTGAAAGGTTTGATGCCTTTTATTTCCCTTGCTACAATTGCGCTTTTTATGCTTCTACTGATCCCTTCCATCATTAGAATGAACATGAAGGGGGATAACGTGTCTCCTTGCTTGATGCCTCTCGAAGGCCAGAAGGTTTTGCTGGGGCTCCATTGATTAGAAGTGAGTATCTTGCCGTATAGACTAGATTGACCATCCAGTTGATCCAATGCTGTTCGAAGCCAAAGGATTCCAGTGTCTTGGTCATATAGTGCCAACTAATTTTGTCTTAAGACTTCGCCAGGTCAAGTTGGATTATCATCCCCCCTCTCCTTTGGATTTTCAGCGTGTGTATAAGCTCATGGGCATGGATGATGTTGTCCAATATTTTCCTTCCTTCTATGAAACCCTCCTGTTCTTGTGAAATCAATGTGGGTTGGAGAGGTTTCAGTCTATTGTCTATGACTTTGGGATTATCTTGTAAACTACATTGTATAAAGCTATAGGCCTGTAGCGATCCAGGGTCCTTGCTTCATTTTCTTTTTGGGATTAGAGTGATCATTGTGGCATTTAACGCTTTCAAGATGGAGGCCGAGTGTCTGGAGTCTTCCACCACCCCATAAACGTCATGTTTAACCACTTCCCGACAAGCTTTAAAGAATTCCACTGTGAAGCCATATGGACTTGGGACCTTTCCATTGGGCATCTCATGGACCACTTGGTTAATTTCCTCCTTTGCAATGGGTTTGCTTAGATTGATATTTCGTTCCTCGGTGACCAACCTAGGGATGTGTTGAGTTATCCGTTGTATGGCCTCTGTTCTGTCTTGGTTGGGTTCCTGGGCTATCCCCTGGAAGTGATTAACCAATGTATCTTCAATTTCCATGAGGGATTCTCTTTAGATCCCATCCTGATCCCTAATTTTCAGGATTTTGTTGTGGGTTCTTCTTGCAATGGTTGTTCTATGAAAAAAAATGGTATTCCGCTCCCCTTCCTTTAGCCACCTGATTCTAGACTTTTGGTGCCATAGAGTTTATTCCTGTTGGAATCTTTCTTCCCATTCCTGGGTCATTTGTATCTCTTCTCTTTTCYGGTCCTCTGTGTATCCCTCATCTATGTAGAGTTCYTGGAGTATCCTCATTCTGTCCTCGATTTTGTTTTTCTTGGTTTATGTTTCCAAAGATTTACTTGTTCCACTCCTTGAGTTTATGTTTGATGTACTTGAGTTTCTTATAAAGTTTKAACATCCTTGTCCCTTGATCCGGTAGTTCCTCCCGCCACCATTGGTTGATGTTCTCCTTGAAGGTGGGATGTTCGATCCAAAATTTCTCAAATATAAAAGGTCTGTTCTTCGGAGTGGTTTGGAAGTTTGCTTCTAATTGAACTGGCCAGTGGTCTGAACCCCCCCCATGGAAGGATGCTTTAGGCTAAATTTAGTCCCTGCAGAATGATGGATTCCGACACCAGGAATCGGTCTAGCCTTGTAGCTAATTGGTGGTGATTTATTTGTTTGTTATTCCAGGTGAACTGGCCATTGCTGGTTCTGATGTCCACCATCTCCATTGTATCAATGAAAGCTGAGAAATCCTCCGCATCTCTATCCAGTCTCCTGGTGCCCCATTTTTTCTCCGCAAGTGTCGTGATGATGTTGAAGTCCCCTGCTAGGATCCAATGGAGGTTGTTGAATCAAGCCTTTAGATTTTCTAGGTCTAGGAGCATTCTCCTTTTTTCCACCAACATTTGGGGACCATACACATTAGTGCATAGAACCACCTCCGTGTTACCTATAATTTGCATGTTAACCGAAAGTGTGTGTCTCATGGCTTCGACTGCTAGTAGGTTCATCACTTGTGAGTTCCACAAGGTGAGAATACCACCTTCCATCTATTGGTCTTTGATAGCCAACATCTTGTACTTACTCCATTGTGTTTTGGTGATTGTTTCCATTCTTTCTACAATGCATTTTGTCTCTTGGATGAAACAGAGGTCATGTTTCTCCTTCCTAAGTCTATTTTTAAGGATTATTTGCTTTCGTGGACTGTTTAGGCCTCTTATATTCCATGTTATAATATTCATTTAAACACGTGGGGGGGAGTTGGGAAAGATATTTTTGATCTTACCTGAGTTTATCAACAAGGCTCCTAGTTCTTATAGGGCTACATTGTTTGATTTCTTGCCTTTCTTTCGCCTCGTTTTCTTAGGTGAATGCTGTGGTTGTCCCTCACTTTCTTTGATTCCCAAGTGTCCTATCTCTCCATGCATGCACTTGATCCCTTTGGATTTTTCTTCCTCCCTTAGAAGGAAGAGGTATTGGATGTGATCTAGTTGCTCCGTTGACACATTGTCTACTCCATGCCTTTTCCATTGCTCCAATATGGTCAGGAGATATATTCCTTCCCTTTACACAATGTATCTGAGATCAAGATCTTCTGTTCCTACCTCTCTTGGTGTCATCTCCGAGTCTCCGTCTGCCTCCTGCATTGGGGTGTTGGCGTCTTCGTTTCCTCCTTCCATAGGACTTGCGCTACCTCCCCGTTCCCTCTTATTGCTTGGAATATCTGTGTTTTCATCAGTTGCTTGTTCCCTAGCTTCTCTAGATTTTTTCTTTTCCTTTCCTCCTTCTTCCCATTGGTTGAACCTGTATCGTCCTTATGGTCTAGTCCCGACTTCCAGATTGCTTCCTATTGGGGGGCTTTGCTTTGCTTCTTGTTTGCTTTGTTTTTGTGGTTCGGTTTTACAAACCCATCCTCATCCTGTTGTGTTTTGGTGTTTTCTGTTTCTTGTTTTTTATTGAGAGGACATTCTCTGATTAGGTGTCCATGTTCATGGCATCTTCTGCATCTAAACGAGATTTTCTCATAGTCGATGCTTTGTATCCATTCCTCATCCCTAAATTCCAAGCTTATGGCTTCTGGGAGCACCCCTAAAACATCCATCTCTATGCATATCCTTGCATAGGATGTATATCTCCCTTTTAGGGTTTCTTTCGATGTCTTAACATATTTTCCAAGCTTGTTCCCGATTAATTCAAAGGTGGATGACAACCAGTAGTCTAGTGGTAAGGAGTAAAGCCTCAGCCAGACTAAAACATTTTTAAAGGTTTATTTATCTAGGGAGAATTTTTCCTTCCACAATCGCATGTACAACCCTGTTGAGGCATGGAAGTATGGATCCCCCTCAAAGAGTTTATCCCTATCCTCCAGGTTTATGAAGACTTCTATGAAGAATCCTTTCGAGCCCAAGTGGAGTTCCACTTCTCCACTTGGCTTCCATTGATATTTTATCCAGTTGCACAACATTCTTTCTATGGGCCACAAACCCATGAACTTGCAGATTAGTGCATGTGTCTTCATCTGGTCCCGATAGAGTTGCATTTGTGGGTCTTCTAGTATAACCTTGGTATCCGTGTTGTTTTAGGTTTACATGGGTTGCGCCCATCTGCCCCACTAGGGTTCGCTGGTTCCTGCGCATCCTTTTGGGCTTCTCTGGCTTCTTCCCCCACACGATCCCTTTTTTCTTGGTTTCTCTCTCGATTCTTTTCCGATTTTGATCCCTAGGTGCTTGTCAATGATTCTTCGAAACCAATGCCTCGTGGGCCTTTCCCCCTGTCCACAACTACCTCCTTGTATGAGGGGGTTCCACTCCCGCCCCCTTTGGTAACCATTCTGTTCACTGCTGAGACCGCGACTATCAAACCCTAGCTTGCGGTTTCTCCCAAAAACTCGTGTGTATGTGTATCATGTTCCCTAGTCTAAGTCTCTTTGAAGACAAGCCAAAAACAACATTTCTAAAGTCCAAAATCGGGGTTTCTAAAGTGCAAAATTAGTTTCAAAATTGCTAATATTGAGTTCCAAAACTACACTTTTTGAGTCAATATTAACACTTTCTGAACCAAATTTTGCACTTTTTGAATTCGATATAGACACTTTTGGAACCATATTTTTCACTTTTGAAAGCCAATAATGATAGTTTTGGAATATGATTTTTCAATTTTGAAAACCGATATTGACACTTTAAGCATTTGATTTTGCACTTTTGGAATCTGATATTAGCACTTTTAGAACATGATGTGCACTTTACAAACCCTAATCTCACACTTAATTCTCAATCACATTTAACTTGTATCATTTATAACTTTTAAAGGTGATTAAACATCATCTACAACTATTATTAAATTAACCACACACCTAGATATGTAAAAAAAAATAAAAATGTTATTAACCATAAAAATACATTGCCACAAAAAATATTAAGAAAAATAACTAATTTCATTATTTAATAAACTAGTTTCATATTTTTGACATAGATTTTACATCACTGACAACACTAAAGTGTAGAAAGTAAGAATAAAATTGATCTACCAAATGTGTTATTCACATGGTCACAATTATAATATTTTGTAATTACATAGTTCCCTTCATCATTGCAAACATGTTTTTCTTTTGAATCTTTTACAATCACTTTGTTTCAAGTATCATAAGTACACTTCAAGATCTCCCAAACATTATTTAAAGGTTTGAGATATACATATGACTTCCCAACACCAACATAACTCTTTCTTGGTATGGTGTCACAATCATCTTGTGTTATCATGACTTTAAATTTCTTTATTTTCAATCCAATTTTGTCAAATAAAAATAGAAAAAACTCATTTACATTCTTTTGTTTTGCAGATGTCCATAAACCATTTTAAAAAATACTAAGACATCGTTCAAATAATTCACTAAACCCTAGGTGTATAATCCTTGTAGTTGTTTCAATGTGTGGATTTCTTGGTAATGATTTGGTTTTTAATGATATTTTATGAATTGTATGTAACTATACTCCATTCATATTGAAGATAATCAACCGTTTATTTAATAATATTGTATTTGCAAGCAAAGAAATACAACACACAATTTGATAAATATTTCTATTTGTACATTGCTAAATTACTAAATTTAGTAATTGCAAATATGATATACAATTTTTCAAAAACATCATCACTTATATAGTTTTTCTTTTGCCAATAACTAATTACCAAAAAAATACAATTATTATTAAAATATGCAAAATTATTTTTATATTTCATTCATTTGAACCATTAAATATCCAACTTGATCATAATCTAAATCAATTCTCTTTACTAATTTCTTTTGAATTTGAATTATTTTAATCAATGCCTCATGTTTGGACAAAGCCTTAGGTGATTTAACAATGAATACAACATCGTTTTTATATTTCTATTTCATCTGAACCATCAAATAACATTTCTTTTATATTTGATGACATTTTCAAATAGTTCTCCTCGCTATTATCATTTGAATGAAATTGACCTTCATTTATAAACAATATGTTTGATTTTCCATATCTAACTCCATATTGGATAAATACACATTTCAACAATTTCTTGTAAATATTAAGTATTCCACCAATATATGCATACATTATAGAATGGTAAAAAGTATGTATACATTGCTCACCACCCCCAAATAAATAAAAACTTTATATCCTTCAACCATTTAAATTCATTCTATATATATATATATATATATATATATATATATATATATATATATAT
>JZKD02S0010798.1:0-23318 GCA_000966675.3 Picea glauca
AAAGGGGTTGAGATTTTGGGTAGGAGGTTAAAAGTTAAATCTTAAGGGTCATGATCTGCGTATAAGTTTAGAGCCCTAGCTTATTAGTCCGTAGGGTAGAATACCCCACAACAGATACCTACTCTGAGCAAAGGGCCATGGAGGAATCTACAATGTTTTTGGTGGCCCCTACATGAGATTCCTTCCGGGATGTCATTAAAGAACAATACTACCCTGTTGGAAGATACGAGGACTAATACACCAGATGGACCACCCTACGTCAAGAAAGGCACCAGACAGTACCATATTTCACCAATATTTTCCATACCCTACACACCAAATTGGGTATCAAAGACTTTGAGCGTCATCTGGTGCTCAAATAATGCAGTTGTTTGTATAGATACGTTCAAACAAAAATGGATTTCCTAGACATCACCTCATTGGGAAAGGCTTATAAATACACTGTCAAGATAGAGCAGAAATTTAAGCAGAAAAGGTGAGAGTTTGGATCTCCTAACTCCTCACAGTTGAAGCATGGAAAAGGCATCCCCAACCCTCATAGCAAGGGACCAAGTTGATATGGATGCCCTCGGGACAACCAGTCCAAGCTGCAACACAAGAAGGGAAATGAGAAGACGAAGAAAGACACGGGAAAATGGTGTGAGTACCATAAAAGTCTTTGGCACAACACCAAAGAATGTCGCTCCAAGCAGTCCCTTGTGGCCGAGCTGAAGTCTTTCAAGTCAGAGGTCGATTCTGATTCCGAGTCAAATACTGAAGGAGGGAAGTTGGTTATCGATGTTGAACCCAATGCCACTATCTCTTCCACCAAAGTCCAACCAAGTGTACCAGAAGAACCAGAGGAAGGAGAATGCCTCTTTCACTCGCAGTTGTGGGTCAAGGGGGTTTCACTTCATTTCATTGTCGATAGTGGTAGTCAGAATAACCTGATTTTAGTAGAGGTCATCAAGCATCTATACTTGCCAATGACACAACACCTGCATCCCTACACCATCGGTTGTCTTCTCCAAGGAAGAGATCTCCGTGTCAGCCAACAATGTCTTCTTCCCTATGACATCAAGCCTTTCAAACATGAGGTATTGTGTGATATTTCTCCCATTGAAGTTTGTGATGTTCTTTTAGGTAAACCATATTTGTGGAAGAGTCATGCTTTGTATGAGTCTAGACCCTGCAGTGTTATTATTACTTAGGGTGGACAATTGTACAGGATCCTAGAGGTAGCACTGCCTACCACTATTTCTTTAATCTTTTCTAAGCAATGTAGTAAGCTCATTTCACATACCGGGAAGTTAATCTTCTTTGTGATCTGTGCTCCCAGTAAGCAGAAGGTTGCCGCCACATCCATGGACTCTACACAACGCCTCTATTTGCAGCAGAATCAAGTGGATGGGATCATGGAAGAATATAGAGACACCTTCTCATCACCTATATGGGTACCGACACACTGCCAAGTCAAGCATCCAATTGATATGACCCCTGGCGCACCTCTACCTAATGGACCAGTCTATTGACGCTTGTTGATGGAGAATGAAGAAATCAAACATCACATCTGAGAGCTTCTTCAAAAGGGGCACATCAGACCCAACTCCTCCCCCCGTGGAAGCCTGATTATACTGGTGCAGAAGAAGAACATGACTTGGCGACTCTGCATTGACTACAAATCCTTAAACAAAATCACAGTTAGGAACCACTACCCCATTCCCAGGATTGATGAGCTTCTTGACCAACTCAAGGGGGAAAATTTCTTCAACAAGATTGACCTGAAGTCTAGCAACCACCAGGTTCCCATCGAACCAAATGATATATGGAAAACAAACTTCAAGTCTAAAGAAGGTCTCTACGAATGCCTAATCATTCCCTTGGCTTAACAAATTCACCAACCACTTTCATGAGGTTGATGGATGATGTATAGAGACCCTTCAACAACTCCTTTGTGGTAGTATATTTGGATGACATCCTCATCTTCAGTAGAACGTGGGAGGAGCACATGCAACATATTCGACAGGTTTTGAGCACTCTGCGACAGCACAAGCTTTATGCCAACTTGGAAAAATGCTCTTTTGGCATGAACAGGGTCCAATAATTGGGCTACATTGTTTATGAGCATGGGGTACATGTTGATCTAGCTAAGATCCAAGTCATCTGTGACTGGCCAGCCCTGACCACACTGACTGAGCTTCAGAGCTTTTTGGGACTAGCCAACTTCTACCGACGGTTCATGTTGGGATTCTCCCATATTGGATGGGCCCTCGTCCAGGTGACTAAGGGAGGTGGTAGGGCCAGGTTCATGTGGGGGAAGGATAAGCAATGATAATTTGATGATCTGAAGCATCACTTGTGCTCAACTCCAATACTCTCCTTGCTTGATCTGCAACAACCATTTGAGATTGAGACTAATGCATCTGACTATGTTGTGGGTGTAGTTCTCACTCAGAACGGGAATCTGGTGACATAACATAGTGAGACACTCTCCGATACTATTCGAAAATACCCCACCTATGACAAGGAAATGTATTCCAATGTACAAGCCTATCGTCAATGGAAACATTACATTTGAGGGAAAGAGACGATCATACACAATGATCACAAGCCTTTGCAGTTCATACAGACATAAGGGAGATTACAGAACGAACGCCATCATAAGTGGTCAACCTACCTACAACAGTTCCATATCAACATAAAGTATAAGACAAGTATCTCGAATCATGTCATTGACTACCTTAGTTTGCCTCTTGTGGCTGCACTCACCAGTGTGCTCCATTCCTGTGGACATCAACCATCTGAGTGGCCCCAAATTTATCAACAAGATTTGGACTTCACCACCACCTATCAACTCTTGGGTACAGGTGCAACTGTCACTGATTTTCACATTCAGGACAGACTCTTATGCCACCTGGGCCATCTCTGTGTTCCTACAAGCGAGTGTGCAAAGTTGATTTGGAAAGCCCACTATAGTTGGGTGGCAGGACATTTTGGCGTGGAGAAAAATGTAGTTGTTCTTCAGAAACATTTTTATTGGCCAAAACTTTGACAGGATGTCAAAAAGTATATCAGATCTTGCATTGCATGTGCCATTGCCAAGCCCGCCATCAAGAAGCAAGGCCTATACACCCCTTTTCGTATTCCTGAGAAGCCTTGGGAATCCATCTCATTGGATTAGATGTTTGGCTTGTCGTCCACCAAGAAAGGAAATGACTGTGTGTTTGTGGTCCTTGATCGGTTTTCGAAGACGACCATCCTCACAACCTTTAAGAAGAATGTCACATCAATAGATACTGCTAAAATCTTCTTCGAACGAGTGTGGGTCTACTTTGGGATACCACATACCATCATATCTGACCGATCCAACAAGTTTCTCAACACCTTTTCGTCGAGTCTCTAGTCTCTGTTGGACACCAAGCTCACAGAATCCATTGCTTTCCACCCCCAAACCGATGGCCAAACAAAGGTCCTCAATCAGATGATTGTGCACATCCTACACATGTACAATTCTAAGCATCCATGTACATGGGACGAGAGTCTCCCATATGTCCAACATAGTTACAACAAGGATCTCCATAGTTCCATTGGCCATAGCTCATTTCAGGTGGGTATGGGATTCCAACCCTTGAGACCCATTGACATTGCACTTCCTCTTGCCACTGCAAAGACAGACTCTTCCCCTGATCAGTTTGCGATCGACAAAGCCACCAGATTCATTGAGCGGATTCAGCACATCTGCCAACAGGTCCAAGATATTTTGCAGAAATGCAATGCTAAGTACAAGAAGCGCCATGATCAACATAGGGTACCACACCGGTTTTAGGTTGGTGACAAAGTTTGGTTACATTTGCAAAAGGAGCGTCTCATCGGGCGCTATCAGAAGCTTCGCCCACTTCATTATGGGCCTTACACTATCACCAAGGTTGTGGGTGGCAATGCTTTTGAGCTCAACACTCCACCCTTCCTTGGTCTACATCCAGTATTCAATGTGGACCTCCTTCGACCATATTTTCCCCATTATTGGAAACCTACGAGATCATAGAACAACTGACACCAACAGAGATCAACCCTGACTGCATGGAACAAGCATCCACTGATCAGATAGTGGACACATAGGTCAAGGGAAATCGCTAGTAGCAGATCTAACTTTATCAGGTTGTCAAGGCAGGGAAACGCCTACACCAAGGCAAGTGGCTCATCTGAGGCCAAATACAACAAAAGTTTCCTCACCTGATGGGGGAAATCAATGCAATGGAGACCATTGCTTCCTAATGGGAGAGGATTGATCTAGGTGGATATTGGTGGCCACCCACCTATTCCAACTAGCTCCTCATGTCCGTTTTTTGTTCAACGCGTTCTTTTATATTTCTTTGTAATTATGGGTTCTACACTTCTGGTGTTGTCTAAATCCCCACACATCCTCCAGGTGGATATTGGTGGCCTCTCACCTAATCCAACTAGCTTATTTTGTATCTTTTAGTGTCAACACATATTGTTGTACTTCCAGGGCCTTTTTGGAGGCCTAAACAATGTTTTTTGTCTCACCACAGTCAAACTGTAGACGGAGTCAGAGTTTGATGGTTGAATGTGTAGTTCTCTAAAATACCTTTCCAATGGGCTATCACACACCTAAAATGGAGGTCATATGCAAACGTTACGACCCTTGGAATTTGAGGTACCAAATTACACCAACTTACCCATAGGGCCCACATGAATTTTGGCATTTCACCTTCTAGAGTTAGGTTTTTGGATGTCTAGGGTTTTGGAATTCATGAGTAATATCAAAAAGGCATCTGGAGCCTCATTGTATTCCATTCTACTCATACAGATGCACGTAGTAGCCACATCTCTTCTCAGAGATAGATACCACCATTCGAGCAAGTGTTTCAGTTCTGCAATTTCACAGTTTCAGCCTATTTCATTATTTAATAGAAGATATTGTTCAATAGATATTTGTGTTATTTTTCATATCTTCATTTTTATTGTATTCAGTCTGTTAATCAGTTCGTTACACTCCTAAATCCGGATTAGTGGTATCAAAGAGGTTTTCTCTTCATTTATTTTTCTTCGTGCATGTTCCCGACAGGATCTAGGTACAAGAAGTTGGGACTCGAACCAATCGAGCCATTACAAGATCGACCGCATTGAGCCCAACAACAACCCATGGGGGATGAAAAGAAATATGATGGAGCAGGAGATATTATTAAAATTTTGCTCGAGGAATCCATCGCGTGACAAACGAAGGAAATGATGGACAACTTCGCGCAGATACTTCGACGACTACCCACAAGAGAAGCATATTCATCAAGCGGCCATGCAACCCCCTTCAAGGTACATGTAAATTTTGATATTCCATAATTTGAAGGACTGATAGATGTGGATGATGTAGATAAATTGTTGAATCTGTTCGAAGGATATTTTTCGGTCCAGAAGTTTTTCAATAGGGAAATGATCACTTTTGAACTCCTCAAGGTTGTTCCCCATGTTAATGACTGGTGGGATACCTACTCTGATCAAAGGTTCATAGAGGAATCTACAATGTTTTTGGTGGCCCCTACATGTGATTCCTTTTGGGACTCCATTAAATAACAGTACTACCCTGTTGGAAGCTACAAGGACCAATACACTAGATGGACCAACCTACGTCAAGAAAGGGACCAGACAATACCATATTTCACTAATATTTTCCATACCCTACGCACCAAATTGGGTATCAAAGACTCTAAGCGTCATCTAGTGATCAAATACCATGACTGTTTGCATAGATACATTCAAATAGAAATGGAGTTCCTGGACATCACCTCATTGGGCACAACTTATAGATACGCTATCAAGATCAAGCATAAATTTAAGTAGAAAGGGTGAGAGTTTGGATCTACAAACCTATCATAGCCAAAGCAGGGCAAAGGCAACCCCAACCCACACAACAAGGGACCAAGTCGAGATGGCCACCCTCAGGACATCCATTCCAAGCCGGAACACAAGAAGGGCAATGAGAAGATGAATAAGGACATGAGAAAATGGTGCGAGTACCATAAAAGTCCTTGGAACAACACTGAACAATGCCACTCCAAGAAGTCCCTCATGGCTGAGCTGAAGGATTTTGAGTCAGAGGCCGATTTTGATTCCAAGTCAAATCCTGAAGGAGGGAAGTGGATTATCGATGTTGAACCCAGTGCCACTATCACTACCACCAAAGTTCAACCAAGCGAACCAGAAGAACCAGAGGAAGGGGAATGCCTCTTTCACTCGTAGATGTGGGTCAAGGGGGTTCTGCTTCATTTCATTGTCGATAGCGGTATTCAAAAGAACCTATTTTCAGCATAGGCCGTAAAGTGGTTGGACCTGCCAACAACATTGCACCCGCAAACCGACACCATCGACTGTCTTCTCTAAGGAAGAGATCTTTGTGTCAACCAACAATGTTGTTTGCCCTATGACATCAAGCCTTTCAAATATGAGGTATTGCGTGATATTTCTCCCCTTGAAGTTTGTGATGTTCTTTTAGGTCAACCATATTTGTGGAAGCGTCATGTTGTGTATGAGTCTAGACCCCGCAGTGTTATTATTACTTTGGGAAGACAATTGTACAGGATCCCAGAGGTAGCGCCTCCTACTACTATTTCTTTAATCTCTGCTAAGAAATGCAGTAAGGTGATTTCATAAACTGGGAAGTTCGTCTTCTTTGTGATCTGTTCTCCTAGTAAGAAGAAGGTCGCCACCACACCATGGCCTCTTCACATTGCCATCAGGGGTACTGACATAAAGACATCAAAGACATCTTCTCATCACCTAATACAAAGACATCGTGAAAGAATACAAAGACATCTTCTCATCACCTACAGGGGTACCGACACACTGCCAAGTCAAGCATCCAATTGATTTGACCCCCGACGCACCTCTACCTAATGGACCAGTCTATTG
Source organism: Picea glauca (assembly GCA_000966675.3). Lineage (NCBI taxonomy): Eukaryota > Viridiplantae > Streptophyta > Pinopsida > Pinales > Pinaceae > Picea > Picea glauca. Next base: position 6,907 of record JZKD02S0010798.1, read on the forward strand.
GTGCTCACTGATGGAGAATGAAGAAATCAAGCGTTAGATTTGAGAGCTTCCTCAAAAGGGGAACATCAAACCCAACTCCTCCCCCTGCGGAAGCCCAATTGTACTAGTGAAGAAGAAGGACAGGACTTGGAGACTCTACATTGATTATAGGGCCTTAAACAAAATCACAACCCGGAACCGCTACCCCATTCCCAGGATTGATGACCTTCTTGACCGACTCAAGGGGGAAAAGTTCTTCAAGAAGATTGACCTGAAGTCTGGATACCACCAGGTTCCCATTGAACCAACTGATGTATGGAAGACAACCTTCACGTCTAAACAAGGTCTCTACGAATGGATAGTCATGCCCTTTCAATTAACAAATGCACCAACCACATGAGTTTGATGAATGATGTATTGAGACCCTTCACCACCTCTTTTGTGGTAGTATATTTAGATGAAATCCTCTTCTTCAGTAGAACGTGGGAGGAGCACATGCGACATATTCAATAGGTTTTGAGCACTCAGCGACAACACAAGATTTATGCATACTTGGAAAAATGATCTTTTGGCATGAACAAGGTCCAATACTTGGGCTACATTGTTGATGAGCATGGGTTATATGTTGATCCAGATAAGATCCAAGTCCTCTGTGACTGGCCAACCCCGAACACACTGACCGAGCTTCGGATATTTTTGGGACTATCCAACTTCTACCGATAGTTCATGTTGGGATTCTCCCATATTGCATGGGCCCTCAACCAGGTGACTAAGGGTGGTGGTAGGGACAAGTTCGTGTGGGGGAAGGGGAAACAATGAGAATTCTATGATCTGAAGCATGTCTTATGCTCAGTTCCAGTACTCTCCTTTCCCAATCTGCAACAACCATTTGAGACTGAGACTAATGCATCTGACTATGTTGTGGGCACAGTTCTCACTCAACACGGTTATTAGGTGGCATACTATAGTAAGACACTCTATGATACTATCTGGAAATACCCCACCTATGACAAGGAAATGTATTCCATTGTACAATCCTGTCGTCAATGGAAACATTACATTTTGGGGAAAGAGACGATCATACAAACTAATCACAAGCCTTTGCAGTTCATACAGACACAAGGGAAATTGCAGAACCACCACCATCAGAAGTGGTCCACCTACCTGCAATAGTTCCATCTCAACATAAAGTATAAGATAGGTATCTCCAATCATGTCATTGACTGCCTCATCTGGCCTTGTCACACACTCACGGTGGGGTGTAAAAATTCCGTTCTCCTTACCGGAACAAATCCTCTCTCCACGGTCTCTAATTCAGAAAGTTGGGAGACTAGCCCCCCCCCCATTTTTCTTTTCTTTTCTTTGATGATCATCGTATATGACCGTGGGTTATGTTCGAGCACCAGTCATGTGATTGCGGGCACGGTAAAGGGTGGTATGAGTCCAACCGATTTTCTCCCAGCTATTAACCACGAGCCACCACGTGTCCCGTTCTCAATACTGTGGTTTCGATTGCGGCCCGTCCTCTAACTTTTAAAGTATGAGAACTTTCTACCCCCGCAATTCAACTCGACCTTTGATCTCATGATCTTGAGGGTACTTCTAAACCGACGACTCAAATTTTCCCTTTTTTAAATCAATCGATGTGGTTTTCTTCGGGACTTCGGTGTTTGGAGTTTTCAACTCTCAAACCTTGTTTTCTCTATAGTGGCTATCTCTTGGAGTGGAAGATCTATTGACACCTGTCCCTCGCAAACATGTGTTTTAGATAAACTCTAGCTCTTCGACCTTCGGGATTTCTTGTTCAATACCTTCTCTTTCTTCCGGATTGATTTCTCTCAGAGTGGCAGATCATTTTCCACATGTCCTCTTCAAATCAAAAACCTTGGTCCTCTTCGGGAATTCAACACTTTTCAACCAAGACCAGATCAATGGCTTTCAACTCCCTTCTCGATCAATGGTCAAGATTCTACTTCATAACTTTGATGCTTCCACCCTCTAATTTCATCTGAAGTATTCTGTACCCGGAGTTCTAGATCTGGTTCCATGCTTCCACCTTAGATCGATGTCTCTCGTCTGCTTTGGTACTTCGGCCTTCGAAAATCTCAGACCTCAAATTCTCCTCGCTCCGTTTCGTTCGGAACGTTCTATCCAGAGTTAGAGATTTGATGACATGTGTCCTCCTTCAGATCGATGACTCCCAACTGCTTCGGTTGGTTGGGCTTCAACAATTTTAAATTCTTCTCCTTCGTGTTCTCCCAGAGTGTTTTCACCCAGAGTTCACGATCTATCGCCGCGTACTCTCTGAATCTGACGGTCCAGATTCTCTTTGGGTCTTTACCTGGAATCCACAAGTTCACACCACCTGTCCTCTGGATCAAACGATTGAGATTCACTTCGAGTATCCGGCTCTCTGGGCTTCGGGAGTTTCAACTCTCAACTAAAACTCTCGAAGTGACTTTCCCCGAAATATTTGATTATTGACACATGTCTCTTGTCGGCCAACGGAAATGATCTACTTTGTCTCTTTGGCTCTTCGGACTTCAGAAGTTTCAAGCTTCTACACACTCATTTCTTTCGAAGTGCATTCACCCGGAGACTCCGATCTATTGACATGTACCCCTCTTCGACGATTCCGCTCTCTCCTTGACCACAAGATCTCGCTCAGGAGTTGTGGATCTTGTGCCACCTATCCCTCTTGGCGATGAACAATCCTAATTCACTTCAGGACTTTGGGATTTTGTCCAGTCAACCCTCATCTTCACACAAAGGTTAAAACTCATGAAATTTACCCTATATTGGACGACTATCGTCCCTTTCCGCTCAGATATGATGGTACTGAAGGACTCCATTACTCCACAGATTTCCTAAGGGATCACGACCATCCCTCTCACATCTGTTCAAGGTCTGGCGGTCGTGATCCAACCAATATCGAGGTGTCCGTCGATCGTCGGTTCACACTAATTGCAGGGCCCCAACGTGCGTCCTCTTTATCAGAGAGCTCAACCTCTACAATGTGAAAAGTACTCACCCAACATGGTTGAACCAGATTCGTTGATATAGCGTGTCTGCTACTTTCACCTTCACGCTTCACAGTGATTCCCCACCCTTGATCTTCATTCATAGATCGACTGTTCTCAGTGATTGTCGGATTCAACCTCCGCAATTTGGGAAGTGCTCACTCGACTCTAGACAATTCCTAGTCGTTGATCTCCCATTCCTGACAAGATCAATGATTCCCAACCATAGATTTAATCGAGCGACTGGTGTTTGATTCATTAACCCCAGTGAGTGCTTGAGTCGATCTGATGACCGGGATGGCCTCTCCTCCCATTACACGGGTCGCTTCCATCTTCACTGTCATATTATTAAGTCATCGGTGGTTTGGGTAACTTGACTATCATACAATTTGACATCTCATATCTTTGATCTTCAAGGTTACAAAAACTTCATGAGCTAACTCCTTTTTGTGCAGGTTTCCTAGACCCAGGTCACGTGGGTCTTCAGATAGCTCTTGGGCTATAATCCCCGCTCTTAGTCAGATTTTTGGATAAGGGATTAGGTGTGAGTTCAAAGTCTCCTATACTACTGGTCTAAAGGGAAATCCTTCCTAACTCTCAAAGATTTAAGCTCTGAGTCAGGGCAATGCAAATGTGTTAGGTTACCAAACGATAGCTATACCAAGAGGCATGCTTCGAATCTGGAACGGTGATGTAGTTCCCTGGAGAAAGTGCCTCCCAAGATTGAACAAGAGCATATGGAAAATCAAACAAAATTATATGTTCTCAATGGAACGAATGTATACTCATAACTTAATCATTTAATACTGAAACCATTTATAGACATATAAATACACGCATGGAACCATTATTTCCAATTCAAAGAACAAGGCATGAAAACACTTATCAGATCCATAAGGCATGGTGTACCTGCTGAAAGGGGTGATCATTTCCACCCAACCATAGTCTCAATCACTCCCAATGGATTTATCAATGGCCACTCTCGATCTTAGACCACGATGATTTGAGATTCAATCTCTTCCTTCCATCTCAACGAAAGTTAGGAATGAAGGTTACTCTCCTTCTCCCAATACAAAAATAGATAGGGATGGAGGTTAATCTCCTTCTCCCAATGAAGAAATAGATAGGGATGAAGGTTACTCTCCTTCTCCTGGCTCAGGCTCTATTTTTTGTGATAAGAACTCACTCCAATTCAGTCCTCTCTCAGACCCGAGAGCTCTGGCTCTCGTCTCTTCACTCTTCGCAGGTCCTCCCTGCACCCGCCATGCTTTCTTTCTTTCCTTCCTCAACAAGATTGTGTGTGGCTCGAATTCCCAGTCCATTTTCAGGTATGGAAGCCTTACGGATGGGCAGTCTGCACCATCCCTTCATTAAATCTTGAGGAGGTCTTCCCACCTACCAGCCTGATTGTAATTCATTCCTAGGTCAAAGGGTTGTTCAGTTCTGAGCAATTAAATCCCGCAAGGTATTGGTTCGGTGGAGGTTAACACAACCATTCTGGGTCCCCTCCACCACCTTTTGATAGCGTTCATGGTCTCTTCTTAGCATGTCCCCTTTCCAATAGTCATCCAACACGTATCCATTTTCTATTAAAATAACAGAATTTACATTCATCGACCTTTTAAACAAAGGTCCATCAAATAAAACATTCACACTTTTAAGTTTTCCATAGTTCCTTGGCCAATATAGTTATATTTACAAACTAGGGGAAATATGGTGTTACAATTCCCTCCCCCTTAAAGGAACATCATCCTCGATGTTCTATATATCAATCAGATATGTACATACAGGAGTAAACAAAATTAGATATGCCTGTCTCATGGTATCCTCCATTTCCCACGTAGCCTCATCTGGGCCAAAATGTTTCCACTGCACCTTGACCTGTGAAATGGTTCAGTTCCTGAGTGAGGTTTCCTTCCTGTCTAGTATGCATTGAGGTTCTGGTAGGGATTCTCCCTCTGGCTCCACCTGGATCACAAATCAGTCAATTATATGATTAGAATCATGTACATATTTATTCAATAATGAAACATGGAAAACATTATGTGCTTTTACTATGGGAGGAAGTGCTAGCCTATAGGCTACAGGTCCAACCCTATCTAAGAATTCAAAGGGTCCAAAATACCGAGGTTCTAGTTTGGAACAGGCTCCCATTCTTAGGGAACTCTTCATGCATCTAACTTTGAGATAGACATGGTCTCATGTCTTGAAATCTCTGGGAGTTCTCTTTCTCTCAGCGTAACTTTTCTGTCCATCCTGAGAATTCTTCAAATTTTTCCTTATCTGGATCACTTGTTGTTCCATTTATTTAAGTATGTCGGGTCCAATTGTAATTTTTTCCACTGGATTACTCTAGCTGATTGGAATCTTGCACTATCTACCATAGAGGGCTTCAAAAGAACTCATCTTCAAGGATTCTTGATAACCTTTGTTGTAGGCAAACTCTACCAATGGTAGGTAGTCTTCCCACTTCTTAGGCTGATGCATTGCATGCATTCTTAGCATGTCCTCTACTATTTGGTTCACTCTTTCCTCTGTCCATTATTTTGAGGGTCATAAGCTATGCTAAACAACAATTTAGTCTCAAAACCAACCATTAGGGATTTCCAAAAGCTTGAAGTAAATTTGGTGTCTCTGTGAAATACAATTTCCTTGGGCATGCCATGTAATCTAAATATCTCCTTCATGAAGATGTTGGCAATATCTATTGCCTTGAAAGTTGAATTGACAGGGACGAAATGAGTAGACTTACTCAGTTTGTCTACCATGACCATGATTGAATCATTTTGCTTGGTTGACTTTGGTAATCCGGTGATGAAATCCATGAAGATGGTTTCCCATTTCCATTCTGTGATTGGTAGGGGCTGTAAAAATTCTGTTGGATGCCAATGTTCTTCCTTAACTTGCTAACATTCTAGGTACTTAGCTAGATAGTTAGCTATGCCTTTATTCAATCTAGGCCAATATAATTTTTTCCTAGTGGTCGTGATCATTTTCTGATATCCTGGGTGACCAATATATGGTCTCTTATGTAGTTCATTCATTATGAACCTCTTCAAGTCGTCACAGTTTGGAATATACAATCTGTTTCTGTAAGTCAGCAGGCCTTCCTCGAGCATATGGTAGCCTTCATACCTTATCCATGTAGGCTCTTGCCTTAGGTATGAGGTCGTGGCCTTCAAGAATGCATCTGTTTCTTGTGCATTCTTGACTCTTTCCTGACATCCATTTCACAGGTGCTTACTCCTACCAGATGAATCGTTTTTATACTTCTGCTAAGGGTATAGACCACCCTATTTTCCTTTCCTTTGATGTGTTTGATTTCTAAATCAAACTCACTAAGGAGATCCATTCACCTAGCTTTCCTAGCATTGAGTTTTGGTTGATCAACCAAGTGCCTCAACCCACAATGGTCTGTCATAAGCACAAATCTCCTACCCAGGAGGTAGTGCCTCCACATTTTTAAAGCATGTACTATGGCAGCCAACTCTAGGTCATGGGTCACATAATTGATCTAATGCTCATTTAATTTCCTGGACATGTAAAAAATTGCACGTCCCTCTTGCATAAGGACTCCTCCGAGTCCTTCCTTGCAGGCATCTATACACACGAGGAAATCATTACCCGAGTCTACAATCTTCAGCATGGGTGCATGGGTCAAGAGGTATTTCAGTTCCTGAAATATTTCTTCACATTTTGATGTCCAAGTGAATTTAACCCCCTTTTTCTGAAGGGAAGTGATTGGACAACCAATATTAGAAAACCTTTTTATGAACCTTCTATAGTATCCTGCTAAGCCCATGAAGGATATGATATCAGATACATACTTTGGAGTAGGCCATTCCATAATAGATTTGATCTTGTCAAGGTCTACTGCCACCCCTTCCTTAGAAATAACATGGCCTAAGTAATGGACTTACTTCTGGAAAAAGTCGCACTTGCTAAACTTAGCGTAGAGATAATGCTCTCTTAGTACTTGAAGTACGATTCTAATATGTTCTTCGTGCTCCTCTATGTTCTTGGAGTATATTATGATATCATCAATGAAAACCAATACAAATTTGTCCATAAATTTGTTGAGTACATTATTCATCAAGCACATAAAAGTGGTGGGGGCGTTGGTTAACCCAAATGGCACCACCACGAATTCATAGTGACCATACCTCATCCTGAAGGCTGTTTTGTGGATGTCTTCATCCTTAATTCAGACTTGATGGTATCCAGACCCTAATTCGATCTTTGAGAAAATGGAAGCACCTACCAGTTGGTTGAACAAGTCATTGATTCTTGGTAAGGGGTACTTGTTCTTTATGGTTGTCTTATTGAGTTGTCTGTAATATATGCATAGTTGAAGTGTGCCATATTTATTTTTCACAAAAAAGATGGGCGATCCCCACGGAGATACACTAGGTCAGATGTATCCTTTGTCCATCATCTCGTTTAACTATAGCTTGAGATCAACCAGTTCTGGCGTACTCATCCTATATGGCGTTCTAGATGCTGACACCGCTCCTGGTGCAATTTCTATCGAGAAGTCAATATCCCTTCTCGGAGGTAGACCTGGTAGCTCTTCTGGGAATTTCTCCTTGTATTCTCTTAATATGGGGTGGTCTGTTAGGTTTGGTTTGTCATCCTCATCAAATTCCAACACTTGTATTACATATAGAGGACACCCCTTTCTGCAATACTTCTTCATTTGAAGAGTTGATATTTGTCTTACTGAGATAGGATTCTGAATCCCTTGGAGGGTTATATTTCCCCCTCATTCATTTACACATTCTAAAGTTTTATGGAAACAGTCCAACTTAGTTTTATAAGCATCCAACTAGTCCATACCAATCAACAAGTCGTAAGACCTCAGGGGAGTGTTAAGGGTCGCTCGGGTGGGAAATCCACCCATGATGAATTGACATGCTGGTATGGCCTCTGCCACTTTCCTTTTGGTCATAGTGGCTAGTTGTACCAACCAAGAATTAACATTTCTAACTGATTGCAGTTTGCACTTATCAAGAGTATGAGGGGCCACATAACTCAAATTAGAACCAGGGCCAATTAAAATAGAAACTAGATGGTTGGCGATCATACCTTCCATATCCACTATTGAAGCTTGGTGGTTGGATTGATTATTGTCCAAGGTTGCATATATTTGTGGCATGCTCCTAGCCACATAATTGACGGTGGTAGCTTCTTGGATATTGTAGACTCTCTTACTGTTATGTTGTCTGTGTGGACAGTCCCTCAACCGATGATCTTCTCCACAACCCCAACATTTTAAGGGTTCTTTCTTTAGGTTATCGGTCTTTCTTGGGACTGTCTTAAAAGGCTTATTTCCACTTTGAGAGGGGAAATTTTGTTGATACACACTTCTACTAGGAAGGCTCATACTAGAACCCTTTCCACAATTCTTAAATCTTGAGGATTTAAATCCCTTCTTCTTGAATCCCAAACTAGTCCTCTTCTTCCAATCTTCATGAGGCCATGTCTTATTCCCGAACTGTTCATAACAATACCTCACCTTCTGAATGGTTTCTTCTAAGGTATTTGGTTCGTCAAACTCAATCCTTTCCTAGTAGGTCTGAGGTAATCCACTAATAAATCATTTCATTTTTACCTTCTCATCCTTTATGTAGGGTACATACCTCAGTAGCTCAAGGAATTTATTGACATATTCATCTATGGCGAGTTGCCCCAGCTTGAGTTCATAGAACTCCTTAGTCTTCCCATCCATGTATTTCTCTGACATATATTTCTTCCTAAAGTATTTCTCGAACTGCTTCCATGATAAGTCCTTCTCATGGACTCCTTTCACATTCCTAAGGTCTTCCCACCAAATGAAATCCTTTCCATTCAGGTTGAAGATGGTTATTCGATCCTTCAATTTTTCAGAGTAATCATGGAATCTGAAGTACTTCTTTAAACCAAGAAGCCAAGATTAAGCCTCTTCTCCCTTCTTAGTCTCTCCATTGAAAGAGGGTGGTTTGGATTTCTTGAATTCTTCAAGATCATGATTTTTGGAATGCTTTTGCTTCTTTCCTTCCCTCTGAGAATGTGAGCTCTCTCTGCTACTACAATATCCTTCGAAGTTGCCAACTTTCTTTCTAGAGGAATTTTCCAATGAGTGTCCCCTGCTTCCAGGTTGGGCCTTCTTCGAGTTACTTCTCCTAGTGTGGTCATGTTTTCATATCTCAGGTGGAATTTTACTTCTCTTCTCATGCCGTCGATCCATATGACTGGTTGTGGGTTCATGTTGTAGTTTCCTATGTATGTAGTATAATCTCTGCAACAAGACTGCGTTAATTTCTATTTGTTTTTCTTTCTACTTTATTAGTCTCTCTTTGTCAGCCTTGAAACTCCATAATTCGTCCCTGAGGCTCCTTACAGTTTCATCTAGATCCAGAAGGGTTTCCACCGCCCTCCTTTCATCAGATTATTCATCTCTATTGTGGGAGAAATCCCCCACTTTAGGACACGTCACCATCCTTTAGTCTTGAAGTTTTCCCATGGTTTACTGACTATTCGAGTGTTGAAAAAAAAACTTATTGTTAGCTAATAGATTATGAACAACACACAACTCAAATTCCTTAAATGCACAAAAACAGTAGAGAGTTTCATTCTTTTCCTCAATAATTTTTTTAACCAAACTCTTTAAGAAGGAGGCAAGATAGCGCGTCACTCCTAAAAGTACTCTAAATATAGTTTTTTTGAGTGACTCTCCCATGAACCCAAGTAGTCCAAGTGTTGTAACCATTCTCTAATACCAATTTTTTACACACCCACTATGGGGCGTAAGAAAATCATTCCCTTTACCGGAACAATCCCTCTTTCCACGGTCTCTAATTCGGAAATTTGGGGGACTTACCCCCCCCCCCCCTTTTTCTTTTCTTTTCTTTGATGACCATCGTATATGGCCATTGGTTATGTTCGAGTGCTAGTCACGTGATTGAGGGTGAGGGAAAGGGTGGTTTGAGTCCAACCACTTTTCTCCCAACCATTCACCACGAACCACCACGTGTCCTGTTCTCAATATTGTGGTTTTGATTGCGGACCGCCCTCTAACTTTTAAAGTCTAGGTACTTTATACCCCTATAATTCAACACAACCTTTGATCTCACGATCTTGATGGTACTTCTGAACTGATAGCTCATATTTTCCCCTTTTTAAATCAACGGACATGGTTTTCTTCAAGACTTTGGCGTTTAGAGTTTTCAACTCTCAAACCTTGTTTTCTCTATGATGCTTATCTCCTGGAGTGGAATATCTGCTGACACCTGTCCCTCGCAAATGAGCGATTCAGATGAACTGTGACTCTCCGGCCTTCGGGATTTATTTTTCAATACCCTCTCTTTCTTCCAGAGTGATTTCTCCCGTAGTGGTAGATCGTTTTCCATGCGTCCTCTCCAAATCAATGACCTTGGTCCTCTTCGGGACTTCGACACTTTTCAACCAAGACCAGATCAATAGACATCAACTCCCTTCTCTATCAACGGTGGAGATTATACTTTGGGAATTCGACGCTTCCACCCTCTACTTTCCTCTGAAGTATTCTGTACCCAGATTTCTAGATCTGGTGCCACGCGTCAACCTTAGAGCTATGGCTCTCGCTCACTTCGAGACTTTGGCCTTCAGAAATCTCAAACCTCAAATTCTCCTTGCTCTGTTTACTTCAAAATGTTCTATCCGAAGTTCACAATATGATGACATGTGTCCTCCTTTAGATAAACGACTCCCAACTGCTTCAGTTGTTCGGGCTTTGTTGATTTTAAACTCTTCTCCTTCATGTTCTCTCAGAGTGTTTCCACTCGGAGTTCATGATCTGTCGCCATGTACTCTCTGGATCTGATGGTCCAGATTCTCTTTGAGTCTTTACCCAAAGTCCATAGATTCATGCCACCTGTCCTCTGGGTCTGACGGTTGATATTCACTTTGGGTTTTTGGGTCTCCGACTCTTAGAGCTTCGGAAGTTTAAACTCTCGACTAAAACTCTCGAAGTGACTTTCCCCGAAATATTTGATCTATTGACACATGTGTCATGCCGGCCAATGGACAGGATATACTTCGGCTCTTCGTCTCTTCAGAATTCGAAAGTTTCAAGCTTATACACACTTGTTTCTTCCAAAGTGCATTCACCCAGAGACTCCGATCTATTGACATGTACCCCTCTTCGGCGATTCCGTTCTCTCCTTGACCACAAGATCTTGCTCAGGATTTGTGGATCTTGTGCCAACTATCCCTCTTTGCAATGAACGATCCCATTTCACTTCGAGACTTTAGGACTTTGGCTAGTCAACCCTATTATGCACACAAAGGTTAAAAATCATGCACTTTACCTTAGATTGGATGAATATCATCCCTTTGCACTCATATCCGACGGTACCGAAGGACTCCATTACTTTGTATATTTCCTAAGGGCTCATGAACATCCCTCTCATAATTGATCAAGGTCTGGCGGCCTTGATACGACCAATACCAAGGTGTCCACCGATCAATGGTTCACAGTAATTATGGGGCCCCAACATGCGTGCTCTTTATGAGAGAGATCAACCTTCGCAATCTGAAAAGTACTTGACCAACTTGGTCGAACCAGAGTCATTGATCTTCCATCCTGACGAGATCAACGATGTTGGTGAAATGTGGGCAGTGAACTAGCATTTTTGCTACTTTCACCTTCATGCTCTGTAGTGATTCCCCACCCTCGATCTTTGTTCATAGATCGACGGTTCTCAGTGATTGTAGGATTCAACCTCCGCAATCTGGGAAGTGTTCACTTGACTCTAGACAAATCCTAGTCATTAATCTCCCATTCCTGGGGAGATCAACAACGTGGGTTGATTGCGGGCTGTGAACTAGCATGTCTGCTAATTTCACCTTCGCATTCTGCAATGATTCCCAACCATAGATTTAATTGAGTAGATGGTGTTTGATTCATTAACCCCATTTAGTGTTCGAGTCAATCTGACGACCGAGATGGCCTCTCCTTCCATTAAACAACTCGCTTCCATCTCCATTGTCAGATTCTTAAGTCATCAGTGGTTTAGGTAACTTGACTATCATACAATTTGACATCTCAAAGCTTCAAGCTCCAAGGTTCCTAAAACTTCATGAGCTAACTCCTTTTTGTGCAGGGTTCCTAGACCCAGGTCACATGGGTCTTCAAATAGCTCTTGGGATATAATCCCCGCTCTTAGTCGGGTTTTTGGATAAGGGATTATGCATGAGTTCAAAGTATCCTAGACTACTGGTCTGAAGGGAAATCCTTCCCAACTCATGGAGCTTTAAGCTCTGAGTCAGAGCAAGGTAAACTCCCGAGGTTACCAAACGATAGCTGTGCCAAGAGGCATGCTCCGACTCTGGAACGGTGATGTAGTTCCCTAGAGAAAGCGCCTCCGAGGATTGAATGAGAACATATGGAAAATAAAACATAATTATATGTTCTCAATGGAATGAATGTATACTCATAACTTAATCATTTAATATTGAAACCATTTATAGACATATAAATACACACATGCATCCATTATTTCCAATTCAAAGCACAAGGCATGGAAACACTTATCAGATCCATATGGTGTGATGTGACTGTTGAAAGGGGTGCTCGTTTCCACCCAACTATAGGCTCAATCACTCCCAATGGAATTATCACTGGCCACCCCCGATCTTAGACCACGATGCTTTGAGATTCAATCTATTTCTTCCAACGCAACGAAAGTTAGGGACGAAGGTTACTCTCCTTCTCCCAATATAGAAATAGATAGGGACAAAGGTTACTCTCCTTCTACCAATCCAAAAATAGATAGGGACGAAGGTTACTCTCCTTCTTCCAATACAAAAATAGATAGGGACGAAGGTTAATCTCCTTCTCTCAGCTCAGTCTCTATTTTTTGTGATCAGAACTCACTCCAATTCAGTCTTCTCTCAGACCCGAGAGCTCTGACTCTCGTCTCTGCACTCTTCACAGGTCCTCCCTGCACCCACCATGCTTCCTTTCTTTCCTTCCTCAGCAAAATTGTGTGTGGCTCGAATTCCCAACCCGTGGTCAGGTCTGGAAGCCTTACAGATGGGAGGTCTACCCCATCCCCTCATTAACTCTTGAGGAGGTATTCCCACCTCCCAGCCTGGCTGTAATTCATTCCTAGGTCAGAGGGTTGTTCTAATATGAGAAATTAAATCCAGCAAGGTATTGTTTCGGTGGAGGTTAACACAACCATTATGGGTCCCCTCCACTACCTTTTCATAGCATTCATGGCCTCTTCTTAGCACGTCCCCTTTCCAACATTCATGCAACACATATCCATTTATATTAAAATAACATAATTTACATTCATCGACCTTTTAAACAAAGGTCCATCAAATCAAACATTCACACTTTTAAGTTTGCCATAGTTCCTTGGCCAATATAGCTATATTTACATACTAGGGGAAACAGGGTGTTACAGGCCTTTTGTGGCTGGACTCACCACTGTGCTCCATTCCTATGGGCATGAAGCATCCAAGTGGCCCCAAATTTATCAACAATATACAAACTTCGCCATCACCTATCAGCTCTTAGGTACAGGCACAACTGTCACTGATTTTCACATTCAGGACATAATCTTATGCCACCTGGGCCATCTTTGTGTTCCTACAAGCGAGTGTGCAAAGATGATTTGGGAATCCAACTACAGTAAGGTGGCAAGACATTTTGGCGTGGAGAAAACTGTGGTTGTTCTTCAAAAACATTTTTATTGGCCAAAACTTCGACAGGACGTTAGCAAGTATATAATATCTTGCAATGTCTATGCCATTGCCAAGCCCTCCATCAAGAAGCAAGGCTTATACACCCCTCTTCCTATTCCTGAGAAGCCTTTGGAATCCATATCAATGGATTACATGTCTATATTGTCATCCACCAAGCAAGGAAATGACTATGTGTTTGTGGTCATTGATCGGTTTTCGAAGATGGCCATCCTCACAACTTGTAAGAATAATTTCACGGCAATAGATATTGCTAAGCTCTTCTTCGAATGAGTGTGGGTCCACTTTGGGATAACATAGACCATCATCTCCAACCGAGAAAACAAGTTCCTCAACACCTTTTGGTCGAGTCTCTGGTCTCTGTTGGACACCAAGCTCACAAAATCCATTTCTTTCCACCCCCAAACCGATGGCCAAATAGAGGTCGTTAATCGAATGATTGTGCACATCCTGCGCATGTACAATTCTAAGAATCCATGTACATGGTACGAGAGTCTCCCATATGTCCAACATAGTTAAAACATGGCTCTCCATAGTCCACTGACCATATCCCATTTCAGGTGGGTCTGGGATTCCAACCCTTGGGACCCATTGATGTTGCACTTCCTCTTGCCACCGCACAGACAGACTCTTCCCCTGATTAGTCTGCGATTGACAAAGCCACTATATTCATTGAGCGGATTCAAAACATCTGCCAACAGGTCCAGGAGATTTTGCAAAAATCCAATGCTAAGTACAAGCAAGGCCATGATCAACATAAGGTACCACACTGGTTTCAGGTTGGCGACAAAGTATGGTTACATTTGCAGAAGGAGCGTTTCAGCAGGCCCCATCGGAAGATTCACCCACTTTGTTATGGGCCTTATACTATCACCAAGGATGTGGGTAGAAATTCTTTTGAGCTCAACACCACCCTTCCTTGGTTTGCATCCAGTATTCAATATGGACCTCCTTTGACCCTATTTCCCCCCATTATTGGACACCTCTGAGATCACATTACAACTAACAACAACAGTTCTCAACCCTGACTACATGGAAAAAGCATCCATTGATCAGATAGTGAACACATAGGTCAAGGGCACTCACTAGCAGCATATCCAGGTTTATCAGGTTGTCAAGGTAGGGAAATGCCTCTGTAACACACCCACCACGGGGATAGAAAATTTTCGACTTTTTACTTCTTTTCACCGAGGAACAGAATCCCCTAAATACCCATGGGGCCTGATACAGACCCTACCATCCCTTAACCATACTCATATGATCGGCGGCTAGGACCACAAGCCTTATCGAAAAGGTGCTCATCGTCTTTCGTGATTCGGCAAATCGGAAGACATGTATTTATTTTTCTCTCTTGTCTCTCGAGTGCCAAAATCCGAAGGGGACCAACAATATGTCATAACTAAAAATGCCTCAGATTAAAACATGTCACTCCACCTTTCAGGGTTTACTCCATCGGGATTTCGGGATGTGCGACAAGAGGACATCTTGCACCTGGGTTTCACGGGAGCCGAAACTTCGAATCCTACATACATATATATATATATGTCGCTCAACCCATTTCGGGAATTCATAAACCGGGTTTTCGGGACTGATGAGCACAAGAAAAATTACCATTAGGTATCCCGGGTGCCGAAATACCGAAACACCCTACCTCATCCATGCTATTATTATTTTGAGGTTTCGTATGCTGAGATTTCGGGATATGCGTAGACAAGAGGTCTCGCACTTAGCTTTCCCGGGAGCCGAAACTCCGTAACGGGTATTCATTTCTAATCTCATTTTGGGGTTTCTCTTTTCAGGATTTCACGTTATAAAATGTCAAGGGGTTCATTCCCTTCATCACTCCGGAAACCGAAACAACGAAGTATCAAATTTATGTGCACTAGGCCATCTCAAGGTTTTGTATCTAGTAGGCACACGAAACAAAACTGTCCTTTGGGGGTCTCGGGTACCAAAATGCCAAAATGTAGATCCAAGTCACACTATGCCATATCGAGACTTCGCAAGTCGGGATTTCGGGACATGCGAGTACAAAGGAATGCACCCTTGAGTATTTCAATTTCCAAAATGTCGAAATATCATAACATGTCCGCGTATCGTCCTTTCGAGATTACCCCCATCAGGATTTCGAGACTTGCGAGTACAAGGGATCTCGCCCTTGGATATTTTGAATGCCAAAACGCTGAAATATCGGGACTCAAATCCACATTAGACCATTTCAGGGTTTCACTAATCGGGATTTCGGGACTGGCGAGTACAAAGGGAATACTCCCTTGGGTATTACAGGTTCCAAAACACCGAAAAGTCCTAACTTATCCACACGTCGTCATTTCGGGTTTTCGTGAATCGGGGTTTCGGGTCTTGCGAGTACATGAGAACTCGCACTTAGGTACCCCAGGTGCCAAAACTCCGAAAACTCATAACTTACCCACACGCTAGCATTTCAGGATTTCATATGTTGAGATTTCACGAGTCATGAGGACAAGGGTTCTTACCCTCTGATCTCCCGGGTGTCGAAAATACAAAACGCTTACCGGCCGCCACGTGTACTCTACAGCTGGACGGTCCAGGTACTCCTATGGGTCTTGGGATCGATGGTCCTGATTTCTTCGCTACTTATGAAGGTTAAAAAAAAGGTCGAGGCATTAATGCTTGCGTTCCTTCATTCAATTTAATGGTCGT
>JZKD02S0010798.1:83964-96414 GCA_000966675.3 Picea glauca
ACACATCTAAAGGGTAGATCAACAAAGTGTTTGACGAAATACCTCACTCAGAAAAAGTTTTAAAAAGACACCAAAATAGTGATGATCCTTGCATAATGGCTTGGGATCATTACATCCTGCCACTCGACTATGGTGGGATTCCTAGATCAGCTTTTCTTACTCGCTTGATGGAACACAGATATGGCCCAGATGACACAACAAACCATCCTGAAGATGGAAATTATCGACAATTTTGTTTGCACCCAACATTTGGTAGGTGGTGGCGAAGTCTGGGTCTGTCTCATAGAGTTGGGGCCATCTAGAGGTCTCATGGCCACAAGAGTCTAAAACTATGGTGAGTGTTGCAACTGGTGGTCTATTGAGTTAGCGACGCGAATGGTGCTTCCTATTTTATACTTGATGTTGAGGTGAAATTGATGCAAGTATGTGGACCACTTTTGATGGCGGTCATTTTGCAATTTTCCCTGTGTCTGCATGAACTGTACTGAATTATGATCAGTGTGGATGAATGTCTCCTTCCCAAGAATGTAATGTCTCCACTAGTGGCAGGCTTGCACAGTGGAGTACATTTCTTTGTCATAAGTAGGGTAATTACGGACATCGTCTGATAGTGTCTCACTATGACAGGCCACGGGGTGGCTGTGTTGAGTGAGAACGGTGACCACAACATCGTCTGAAGCATCTGTCTCGATCTCAAAGGGTTGTTGCAGGTCTGGTAGTGAAAGTACTAAGGTTGAGCACAAGCGCTGCTTCAAATCATCGAACGCTTTTGATGGGACTGACCCCATGAAAATTTCACCTTACCACCACCCCTGGTTATTTGGATGAGGGCCCATGCAATATGGGAGAATCCCAACACGAACCTGTGGTAGAAATTGGTAAGGCCCAAGAAGCTTTGAAGATCAGTGAGTGTGGTTGGGGCTGAACAGTCACAGATGACTTGGATCTTGGTTGGATCCACATGTATGGCATGCTAATCAACGATGTAGCCTAGGTAATGGACCCTATCCATGCTGAAGGAGAATTTTTCCAAGTTGGCATATAGCTTTTGTTGTTGCAGGGTGTGCAAAACCTGTTCAATATGCTGCAAGTGTTCGGCCCAAGTCTTGTTGTAAATGAGAATGTCATCCAAATACACCACTACAAAATTATTGGTGAATGGTCATACGATATCATCCATCATCCTCATGAAAGTGGTTGGAGCATTTGTCAAACCAAAGGGCATGACCAACCATTCAAAAAGGCATTCCTTTGAATTGAAGGTGGTCTTCTGTACATCTGTTTATTCTATCGGGACCTAGTGGTAGTGAGACTTTCGATCAATCTTACTGAAGTATTTGGCCCCCGTGAGTTGATCAAGGAGGTCATCTATTCGAGGAATCAGGTACTGGTTTCTGACTGTGATTTTATTCAGAGCCCGGTAATCAATACAGAGTCCCCAGGTTCCATCTTTCTTTTGTACCATATTGATTGGGCTCCCACAAGGTGATGATTTGGGATGGATGTGCCCCTTGTGGAGCAGTTCTTGGATCTCTCGGTTGATCTCCTCATTCTCTAAAAGAGAGTGGTGATAGACTAGCCCATTGGGCAGCGGTGCGTCGGGGGTTAGATTGATGGGGTGTTTGACCTTCCAGTGCAGAGGTACCCCGGTAGGCGAGGAGAAGATATCTGAGTATTCTTCCACGACCTTATCTACTTGCTTCTGTTGTGTGGAGAGGTCGACTGTAGAGACCCTGGATGTGGCTATGATATTTCTTTGATTATGAGAGAGAATCACGAAGAAGACAAACTTCCCCATCTAAGAGATGACCTTCCTGCAATGCTTAGCAGAGATCAAGGAAATAACACTAGGTGGGACTGCCTCGGGTATCCTGTACAATTTCCTGTTCAAAGTAATAATAACACTACGAGGCCTAGACACATATAAAGAATGATGTTTACATAAATAAGGTTGGCCCAAAAAACATCACAAACTTCGAGATGAGAAACATCACACAATACCTCGTCTTTGAAGGGCTTGATTTCATACGACAGTCGACACTGTTGGTTGACACAGAGATCGCTTCCTTGGTGGAGCCATCCAATGGTGTAGGGTTGTGGGTGCGGCGTTGTCGGAAAGGCCAATTTCTTGATGACCTCTGCTGAGATGAGGTTCTTCTGGATACCTCTATCAACGATGAAATGCAGCAGGGTGCCTTTTACCCACATCTGTGAATGGAAGAGGAACTCTCTTTCTTCTAGCTCATTTGGTTCACCATGCTGGAGCTTGGTGGTAGCAACGGTGGCACTGGGTTCCGCATCAATGATTTTTCTTCCCCTTTCTGGTTCTGTATCAGAGTCAGAAACCACATCTGATTCAGAGGCTTTCACTTCAGCCACCAAGGAATTCTTTGAGCCGCAGTCAACAATGTTATGCCAAGGGCTCTTATGGAAGTTGCACCACTTCCCGGTATCTTTCTTTGTATTTCCGGTGTCCTTCTTTGCTTGCGGCTTGAACTGGTTGCCTTGATACTGTCCATATTTTCTCTATCCTTTGCTATGTGGGTTGGGGCCGCCCTTTCCTGGCTTTTGTTGTGAGGGGTTACGAGGCCCAAATTGTCACGTCTTGTGTTTGAGCTTCTGCTCGATTTTGATAGCATATTAGTAGGCCGCACCCAAGGATGAGATGTCCAGAAATTCCATTTCATTATGGATTTATCTATGCAAAGCACCACAAAACTTGAGCACCAGATGTCGCTCCAAATCTTTGATACCCATCTTGGTGCGCAAGGTATGGAAGATATTTGTGAAATCTAGCACTGTGGTCCATTTGGTATAGAAGTCGTCATAACTTCCAAAAGGGTAGTATTGTTCCTTAACAGCATCCCTGAAGGATTCCCAGGTGGTCGTGACTATAAATAATGAGGGTTCCTCTGTTTCCTTTTTCTCACATAAAGTTTACCAAAAATCTTTGACATGGGGAACGACTTTGAGGAGCGCAAAATTAATATTTTCTCTATTCGAAAAGTTATGGACAGAAAAACACCCTTCTAGTAGATTTAACCACTTGTCTACAACATCTACGTCTATATGACCTTCAAATATTATTTTTACCTTTAAGGGGGCAGCGCCTCTTCTTGAAGAAGATGTGTCGTCTGTTGGTAGTCGTTAAAGGATTTGCACGAAACTATCCATCATCTCGTTCCTTTGTTGTATGAGGGCTTCCTAAATCAAAATTTTGAAAGGATCTCTTGTCTCATCATCTTTCTTTCTCCTGCCATGAGAGGTCGCTTGGGTGTGCTAGAGATTTTGTGCTCAAGAGAAACAAGCTCGAGACCCAAATCTCATACTCCGACCTCGTTGGGGGCATGCATTAAGATGACAAGAAGAAGGCCGCTCTGATACCACTGATCCATATTTTATGAGCATAATGAAATGAATACAGATTATTAATAGGTTATTAAAACAAAATAACATAGATTTAGTAAAATTGGTTTTCTATTCAATAAGGAAATAAGATGAAATTGTAAAATGCAGCGGAAACAAGCTTGGTGGAATGGTGGTGGCTTATCTCTGAGAAGAGATGTGACAAATACACTCATTCACAAGAAGATAATTACAATGAGGCTCTGAAGGCCTTTTTACAATAAATAGGAATGCCAAAAACCCTAGACATCCAAAAACCTAACCCTAGGAGATGAAGCGCCAAAAGTCATGTGGGCCCAGTTTGGGTAAGTTAGTACATCAACTTCCTAGGGTCGTAAATTTTGCATACGATCTCCATTTTAGGCGTATGACAACCCGTTTGAAAGGTATCATTGAGGATATTCATTTTGGGGGAAATATCAAAGGAATTATGATATTTCTCACTGTTTCCCCCCAAAAAATATCATTTGGGGCCTCAAAATGGCTTTGGAAGTGAAAAACTGCAAAAAATGGTAAATTACCAAAATTGCTAGAAAACTGTTTTGAGCCAGTTGGAAAAGGTGGGTGGCCACCGATATCTACCTGGATCAGAATCGATAAATTGTGAAATCTATTGCACCTAGAGTTCCTAGAGCCACAACTTTGAGACTTACTAGTTGATTTGTATTGGATCCCTAAAGGGAAGTGGTACAACCTAAGGGAATATGGAGCAGAGAAGTGGGTGCACTTTCTTGGGTTGTGTAGACTAAGGGGAATGAGAGATTCCTAGCTGGAATTGCTGAAAGAATTATAAATTGTAAAATCATGATGTATGGTTTTGGGGTCGGAGGGCCTATGTATATATATCTTAACCAGGGTACTTATGTATATATGTTTTCGACTTTATTTATTGTGTGATATTAGGCTAGAGAGCATGGAATTGTAATATGTATGTACACTTGTATGGTCTTGTGCACCGAGGATAGTGAAAAAATAAGGGGGAGGGGATGTAAAATCTCTAGTTTTAATCCTTGTAAATTGTAATGTAATTTTTGAAATGTGATTTATGTTGTTGAGCTAGTATGGTTTATGCAACATAACCTATTGATATGTAAACAATCGTGTATATTCCACAGTAACATTTATTCACAACAAAAATAAAACTAAAATATATACTATGAAGGTTAAATTCCTTTAGATTCCAAAATATTTAGTTACTGATTTTTTGCTTATGCATGAAATAGATTAAACGTGGAAAATGGAGAACAATAAAGTACAATCACACACCATCCACAAGATAACATAAATATTTTCTCTCGGAAAACCTTACAAAATAAAACCTAGCAAGAAGGTGAGGCTACTCTACTCTCTTTTCTATGGTATGGACATAATGCAAGTACAAAGGAGAAGAAACACTCTGTGGAGTTACCTCAAACCTGTGGCTTGTTACGATGCTACAGTCCATTAACCCCCTCTGTTATTCTTCTCTAATTTCCCACTCCTAGTTGTTTTTCTCTTCTATAAAACAAAATACAATAACATAGAATGGAACATTCTCCTCCTAAGGGCTCAATATTTAACATAGCCCGATAGCCATCTCGGGGTAGGTTTTTTACTTTTTCAACCCTCAATTGCGATAGGGTTTTGGACCTTTTGGAATATTATTAAAATTACATATGTAGCTAGCCCCATATGCATGATTAATGAGGGCTGACATGGCATCCTCTTGTACTATGGTGGTCAACACGATAGGTCAACTTGATGGAGGCATAACTTTTGCATACGAGCACTGATTGACATGATTTTCACACCATTGGAAATGTCTCGATGTGTAGAATGGCGTCCAAAGATCCCAATTATTCTAGGAAAGTATTAACCCCCAAAAATTTCAATTAATGTCTCAAAATGGACTCAAAAGGTTCCAGACCCCAATTTTCCAAACTAGGACCTGCCACTAAAATGACCCTACAAGTTGATTCCTCTAATTTATTCCACTTTGAAAGGATCAAGATAGATGAAAAACAATATAATGATCCAATATGGATCATACCTCCCCATTTAGGGAGGATTTTGGTCCCCCAAAAGATTTACTAAATTTTCTTTCCTCTACCTACTCCTTGGAGTACCACTTTGCTTTGCCTCGAAGTTGTCCTTTCCACCCAACCTACCAAAGGTCATGTTTCCCATGTCTTGTAGCTCTGAACTGCTTTCGCAAAGTTGTGTCCTCTGCCAACTTTTCCTGAGCATCTAGTGCTAATTCCTCCATGGAAGGTAGGACTTTCTCCTCCTCCTGATCGAACATGGAAAGCTCATAGAGTTTGAGATTCTCTACATTCACTATTGAGTAAATGCGTATGTATGGGGGTAGATTGAGTCCATAGGAATTATCTCTCACCTTTTCCAATACCTCAAAAGGACCATACCACAGAGCCTTGATCTGCTTACCAATACCCTATATCCTTTCATTATTTAGTTGTAACCATACTTTGTCTCCCACTCTAAATGTTCTCTCTGTTCTATGTTGGTCATGTTCAGCCTTGTACTTTTCTTGTGACTTCTTTAGTATCTCTTGTACTTGAAAATGGATCTGTCTAATCTTCTCCACAAAATTTTCTAATTTTAATGCATCTCATGTGATGTCCTCCCTCACTCCTCCCCGTTGTCGATATACAACATCTAAGGGTGAAGGTGGAAAATACCCAAATCAAGTTTCAAAAGGTTACTTACCAGTAGAAGTGTGGACTTATTTGTTATAAGGGTGTTGTATATAGATTAGATTTTCATCCCATGTATTTAGATGCTTATGATTGTAACCACTCAAAAACTACACCAAAGTCCTGTTGGCTACTTTTGTCCACCCATCTGTCTATGGATGGAATTTTGTATACCTATTCAACTTAGTGTCCATCTTCTCCCACAATGTAGTCCAAAATGCATTGAGAAATCTATTATCCCTATCTGAGATGATGCTCCTTGTGTTGAGACTTGGAATTGACATTCTTATTACCCTATTTTACTCTTCACCTATACCTTTTTGGACCTATCTAAAGCTTGAGTGAATGACAAGAATGCTATCACTTGCCAGTATTAAGGTCATAAGGTAAGGTATGGTTAATTCATGTATTTTGTGATTTATTGAGTTAAGGAATTAAATATTTCATGTACTAATGCTCGACTTGTCATATTATCTTTGACCCCTAGATGACTAGTGTTCCTATACCATCTCTGTCGTAATCCGATACCTGCGCACCAAGATTGTTGTTGTCTGATCCGGTACCAAACACGTCCTAAATCTTACCTATGGTGATTCGGTACCAATGAACACACTCTGTTATGGTCCGGTACCAACGACCATGCTTTGTCACGATCTAGTACCACCTTTTGCTCGCTGTCGAGATACAATACCATCTGCCTGTTACGATCTGGTACTCATATGGAAGAGCCCAATGCACTAAGTTAAGTGTCAGATCTCGCTTAAGTCAAATGGTGGACATCTATTTGCTATGATAAGGACAGTTTGTTAATTTCCTCATCCTCATGCACTTCGTGTCATGAGGATGATGTTGAAGATGTAACCGAATGATAAACTTAAACAACTGATTGATTTGCAAATCCCTTTGCCTCCTTGTGTTTCACGATGCAGACTATTAAATAGCCATGGCAAGGATGGTAGAAGAGGAGGAGAGTTAGCATGTTATCAATGTGTAAGCAGCGTATGATAATATAGAACATTTCTGAGTAAAGATTAATGAAAATCCATTTCATTCCCATATTATGATTATCTATGATTGAGAATGAGTTAAGTTGTTAAAGAGAGTTTTGATTTTATGTGTTGAAGTGTGAGTGAGAGTAATGTGTGCATTAGAAGCAAGCTTCCTGTAGACTTCAACATCTGACCTGTTGAAGCGGCAAGGGCCCACTGCCCAACAAAGGTCAGCCTCTTTGTAGATTAGCATTAGTGTTTTTTTTGAATAGTCTAAACATTGAATTAGTTAAAGTTTTAACTCTGTTTGATGATAGTAGTACAGTTTAGATTAAGATTTCCATTTTATAATTGATTAGATCTTTAATTACTCTGTTTTTACATGTACTCTGTTTATGTTCTCATGAGTTTGGTTTCCTTGAGTGATCATAGTTGTTGGCAACAATAGTCAAAACTACTTGGAGAAGACTTAGTGAAGTTCATTGTGAACCACAGCAGAACCAACACATTGACTGTTGAACTACCTATGCTATGTTGAGTGATGTGTGATTTCCTTTTAGAAAGTGTGGATTGTATAATTAGTTTTTGGGTCAGACATCAGAGTTGATCTATCAACCAATTCCATCTCATACTTGCATGTGCCATAATGGAATAGATAGCCTCTCTGTGAAAGACAACCAAAGTACATTGTAGTTTGCTATTTTGATTTGTTTCCAGCCTGCATAATCTAGTTTAATTCTATACTCGTGACATTAGGAATTACCTTTCTTACTGGTGTCTTGTAACTCTGTTGATTACGAATCCTGGATTGATAATTAATAAGTAGCACAACATTTTGGCGCCATTGTCGGGGAGTTACAAACAATAAGAAGTAATTTTTAGCTTAGATTGTTTGCATAAATTTTAAATGTTTTTAAAGGCTGCTTGAGGGAGAAGGATAAAACGTTTAAGACGTGAGTGAAGAGCCACATAGCCACTAGAGTGGGGTTCTCCAAAGCCAGGTTGCCTTCTCACCTTCTAGAGAGAATTAGGATTTCAATTCAGCTAAAAAAAAACAAATTCCTATTTTATGCAGAGATAAAGAGATAACAAGGGTAGATTTTTAAGCTCCAAAGATTCAAAAAAAAAAAACCCAACTAATCCAACTGACACTGGTGCAGCAAAAATTCCACCAACAGAAAATTCAAGGGGAGCCAGTGAGGCTCCAGAAGGAGAAACTAAAATAGAAGAATCAGTATTGGTACAGGCAGAACGTGAGTCTGCTGAACATTTGGGAGACACAAAAAATCCAGTTTCTGAACCATCCATCAGTAGAATGGTAGACGAAGAAGGAAATGCAGCTACAGAGACTGAGACCTTTGGTTTTCCAATCTTGGATATTTCCATAAACGTCAGGATGAAGAATATCCCACTATCATCGTTACCTACTTTCAGAGGTA
This sequence comes from Picea glauca, assembly GCA_000966675.3. NCBI lineage: Eukaryota > Viridiplantae > Streptophyta > Pinopsida > Pinales > Pinaceae > Picea > Picea glauca. The sequence continues at coordinate 92,491 of JZKD02S0010798.1, forward strand.
TGTCAACTGAAGATCCAGATTTATTTTTATTTGAGTTTGACATATTATGTAGAAGATATAACTACTCAAACGATGCCCAAAAACTTAAGCTTTTTCCTGCTACAATGAAAGATTTAGCCTTAAGATCGTTCATGAGCTTAGGAGAAAACACAATCCTTTCTTGGGATCAAATGAAAGACACATTTTTACAAAAATACCAAGACTATTGTAAGGATAATGTTAAAAATGACATTTTTAAAATGCATMAAACAGAAGATGAAAGTCCTRAAGACTACCTAKAAAGGTTCTTATACAACTATCAAAAGTCAAAACTATTCACCTCAGACCCAGCTGTAGTAAGAACTGTATTCTTGAAAGGTCTTAGGGATGATTGCATAGAAGTTTTAAACTTGTTGAGTTCAGAAGATGTACACCAAAAACCTTTTGTAGAAATTGCAAATTACTGTAGGAGATGCTCAAGAGGACAAGCTAAAATGGGCAAAGGACCAAGAGATCCTTTTAGCAGAAATACAAAACAAAGTTCAGGGACTGTCACCAGAAATGAGTTAGGAAACTTATTGGAAAACTTTAAAACAAACATCTTGAGCACAATAAGTAACCAATTAGATACTCTGAAACTGAAAAAGAAACAAGAAGAAGATTCTTTAGCAATATTTTGTCATAGATGTCGAAAGAAGCACAATAATGAGAAAGAATGCCCATTAAATGTCATAGAAATCTGTGGTCTATGTACTCTAGAACACCCCACATCTGAGTGTCCAACTTTGCTTGAATTACAAGTCATGTATAGGGGAGGAGGAGTCTCACAAGAACAATCATACCCTTCTAGAAGACCTTGGAGAGCCCAAAATCCCAATACATTTTATGATCCTAATACACAATATCAACAACAACAATGGGGTCCTTCCCCAATGACTTATCCACAATGGACACCTCARCAAACTCARCCTTGGMAACAAGGTTGGAGGGGACCTATGTATGGAAATCCCTCTTACCCTACATATCCACAATACCCTGCAAACATTTCCCAATTACTACCTGGATTCAACCCACCACAGATGCAAGATTTTCTCCCACCTCCTATACAACAGCAATTTACAACCCCCTTGAATCCTAATCAGCAGCATCAAGTATCTATAAATCCCAATCAACAACCAAAAAACCAAGCTGCCCACAATTTTTCGAGACCAACAACAATCCCTGCCCAGCCAATCCCTAACCCCAATAATCGACCCACCCACCCTGTACAGAATACAGAAGTTTAAACCTTTCCCACCTATGAAATTCAACTACGATCTGGGAAAGTTGTAAACCAATCAAATCTTGCAGTAATAATTCAGGAATAAAATGATAATCATTCTGAGGAAGAAAACATTCAAACCACCCCTATAGAAGAAGAGGCCTCTCCTCCTATCCCAATCACTTCTCAGTCTGTATGAGTACCCCAACAAATTAATCTTCCACCTTACCCTAAAAGAATTTTAGTGAAGAAACCTGACCCACCCTTGCACAGAGATATAGAAGATGAATTACGAAATGTGTGCATAAAAATACCTCTGCTACAAGCTATTAAGGATATCCCTATTTACGCCAAAATTATAAGGGATCTTTGCATTAAGAAACTGGGAAGGAAGAAGAAGGAACCTCCTCTTGTTCAGGTAGTGGGACAATTATCTGAATTCATTTCTGAAATGCCATATAAGTATAATGATCCTGGAAACCCAGTTGTCACTATTGAAATTAATGGCATTTCTCTACCAAACACACTCATTGATTTGGGTGCAGCTATTAATGTAATGCCTTTTGACACTATGTAGAAGCTTCAAATCAATCAGGTCAGACCAACCCAAACCATGATCGATTTAGCAGATAAGTCAGTGATTAGCCCTGCAGGAAGTCTAGATGATGTCACAGTCACCCTAGCTTCTTGGGAATATCTAGTAGAATTTTTAGTCATCTATTCTAAATCATCCTCCAAACCAAGACACCCTGTGGTTCTTGGTCACCCTTGGCTGGCCACAACAGATGCCTTTATCATCTATCGGTCTGGTGAGATGACTATATCCAATGGCACACATAGCCAAAAACTTGTTCTCTTCCCTCCTGCCCAACTGGCACAGGAAATACCTATTTGGTTAGAAAACCCTTATGGAGAAGAAGATTGCATCAGACCTTTGTTAACACTTGAACAAGTAAGAGGAATACAAGAACAATCAGATGAACAAGTCTTAAGCTTATTTTTGGCTAACACAAACTGCATTGAATACCCAAGGTCTTTTGCAAAATTGTCACATATTTTTAGTTCCGAATTTCAACAAACTTGGCACATTGATATCACTCAATTATACACTTTATCACCAGCCTCCTCAGATAAGGAAGAAACTACTAAACTTGTTGACATTAGCCTAGGAAAACCTTTGTATATCAACTCTAGTTTGGAACCAGAACAAAAGACACAAGTGATTGAAATGCTCCAAAGACAATTTGATTCCTTTGCATGGGATTATGCTGACATGAAAGGCATTCACCCTGACACATGCACACATCATATCTACACTAATGACCAGTTCAGACCAGTCAGACAGCCTCAGCGAAGGATGAATCCATCCCTTAAAGATATTGTAAAAGAGGAATTGCAAAAACTCCTCTGAGACAATCTCATATACCCCATTTTAGATAGTCAATGGGTATCTCCACTTGTCATAGTTCCCAAGAAAAATGGTAAGTAGAGGATATGTGTATAATTCCGGGAGTTAAACAAATCCACCCATAGGGATTACTTTCCCTTACCATTTATTGACCAGGTGTTGGATACCCTGTCCAAAAAGAAGTATTTTTCGTTCTTGGATGGGTTTAGTGGTTACAACCAGATACAAATAGCACCCAAAGACCAATAAAATACCACTTTCACCTGCCCTTGGGGCACATATGCTTATAGGGTGCTCCCTTTCGGAATTTGCAATTCCCCTGCAACTTTTCAAAGAGTTGTCCTAGCCATTTTCTCTGACTTGACCAATGATTGTGTGGAAGTCTACATGGATGACTTTACAGTTCATGGAAAAGACTTCCAGGAAGCATTGGCCAATTTATAAAAAGTCTTGATTAGGTGTAAGGAAACTAACCTTTCCTTAAGTAATGAAAAATAAAAAATGATGCTTACTGAAGATATTGTTTTGGGACATCACATTTCTCATCCTGGCATGAGAGTCGATTCGAAAAAGATTTATATCATCACACAAATCAAAATACCTTCCTCACAAAAGGAAGTCCACGGTTTTTAGGACATGTTGGGTACTATAGAAGATTCATTCCGAATTTTACAAGCCTAGCTACCCCTTTATTTAAATTATTATCCAAAGAAGCTGAATTTAAGTGGGATGATGAATGCCAAATATCTTTTGAAATTTTAAAACATAAATTATCAACTACCCCTGTATTAAGAGGACCAAATTGGTCCCTTCCTTTTCATATCTGTATTGATGCCTCAGACACAGCCCTTGGGGCAGTCCTTTAACAAAGAGAAAATCAAATGCCCTATGCTATTTACTTTGTCAGTAAAAATTTGTCTCCAACTGAAGTTAATTATACGGTCACAGAAAAGGAATTGCTAGTTGTAGTCCATGCTATCAATAAATTTAGACACTATATTACTGGATATCAAGATTTTGTACACATTGATCATTCAGCCATCCAATTCTTAATGAACAAACCTGTAACAAATCCTAGAGTTACAAGATGGATTTTATTATTACAAGAGTTTAATATCAATATTATTGATAGACCTAGTAAAGATAATCTTGTGGCTGAATTCTTATCTAGAATGATTCATCTGGGAGATAATGCACCCGTAGATGATACCTTTCCCGATGAAAATGTATTTGCTATTTCTACATTCACTCCGTGGTATGCATATGTCGCTAACTA